>VMDO01008297.1:45440-85101 GCA_007922755.1 Pedetes capensis | reverse complement strand
TGGTTCTGTTTGCAGAGTACTTTGGACTTCAGAACCACAGGGGGAACCGTGTGCCGTATTAACGTGTGGGGTCAAAAAGAGCTTCAGGCACTGGGGAAAGATGAAGACCAGCAGGAGCTGGAAATGTAGGGAACTTCTACTGGAGGAGCCAGGATATGAAGGCGCTGTGGCCAGCCACTCATTCTGGAAATATTTAGTCTGCCACATCTGTGCCGGACCTCAGAGCTCTCTGAGCTAAAGATCCAGCAGCAAACAAGGCAGACAACATCCCTGCCTCCCTGAAGCCTGAATAACTGGGATGGTCAATATTATTATCATTACAACAATTGACTGGAGAAAGAACTGGGTCAGGATAGGATAGGCGAGCTTGAGTAAATTCAAGGATAGAAGCGAAAAGGGGGCACCACGGAATGGGCACGATTTTCCAAAACACAGGACCCGAATCACATGGCACCCCCCCCATGAAACCCTTCCAAAGGTGCCCCTCTGCCCTCAAAAGAAGAGGATCCCTCTGCTGGCCATGTCCTAGCCAAGCTGACTCTGCTCTCCAAACTCTGCTCTCATCCCTGCCTCTGCACCCTGCCCCTGGGGGTCGAGTCCATGTGAGACGCTGCTTCTCCCTAGAGTCCAGGCTCTCATGCCACCTCCTCCGGGCAGCCCCCCAGGATCGCCTCTCTAAAGAAATCCCCGTGCTTCTCTGCTCCGTGTCACCGATCCCCATCCGAAGACCTCCGTGGCTCATCTACTTGTTGAATGCCCGTCTCCAGCCCCAGAACCGCAGGAGGATGGGGATCGGGTCTTCAGATCACCGTCGACCCGATGCCACCCCAGGGCCCGACCTGTCCGTCCGTCCGTCCGTCCGGGAATTTAATGAAGTTTGCAGAATGAATGAAGAGCTGGAAAAGTTGGCTCATCCATTGCGCGGCCGCGTGGACAAGGCCGCCCCCTGCCCTCCGCCCAGTCTCGGCGGAGGGCCACGCGACGGCCGCTCGGCTCCGGTCCTAGGCCCGAGCGCGGATCCCCGGCGGCGCACGGGTGCTGGGGACGCCGGGGTCCGGCGAGCCCGGCCTGGCGAGAGGGGCCGCTACCTGCCGGTGGCTTCATGGCGCACGGGTCTCTACGGCGGCCTCCGCCCTGCACCTGATCCGCGTTCAGCCGCCGCAACCAAAGACAACACCACTCTCCACCCGGCTCCGCCGCCGCCGCTGCAGCCAGCGGACTGAGGCGCCCGCCGCCCGCGCGCCCGGGGCATGCTGGGAGAGGCGCATGCGCAGCGAGGGCGTGGCGTGCACCAGCTGAAGCTCCGCCCACACCCCCGGAGGGAGGAGGGCGGAGGACGCACTCTGCGCACGCGCTGCAAGCCTCCCGGCCCATTATTGGCTCCCAGAGGTGAGTGGGAGGGGCTACAGGTTCCACCCTCCCGAAGCTGCTGGGAGAATTTAGGAAGAGCGTTTCTATGGAAACGACACACACGTGAGCGCCTGGGAGCTTTTCTGCCAGTACTTCGCTTGGCGGTCAGGCTCCTGTGCGCGTGTACGCTGGTCTCCTTTCTAGTAACTGCATGTTGGGCTAGTTTTGCAAGTTTTTTCTCTCACTTAAGGGCCTCAGGTTATTGATCGCTGAGCGCATGCCAAGGCGCTTTTGGTAGGTTCCTTCCCAGCAACTAAGAAATAGTATCCCGCATGTCAACTGAATACAGTTCATCAAATAATATAACCACAGCTTAAAAAAAAGAAAAAAGAAAAAAAAGAAGAAGAAGAAGAAGAAGGAGAAGAAGAAGAGACGTAAGCAATTAAGTATAGCCAAGAAAGCCGCAAAGGAAACAAGAAAAAATTAAAAGAACCTGCTGTAAACGGATCCATGACGTCTAGGCACAGGTGTTTTGGAACACAGCAGTCGACCTACATATGGCGGTGTCGGTTAAAGAAAAATCTTGAACCGTGTAAGGCATCAAGAAAATAAATTGCTAAAATTAAACTAGCCCAAAACAATATCCCTTTTCCTTTATTTCTGCAAAAGAAATTTAAGTAATCCAGGGCATGAATGTGTTAACTAGGATAAAAATGAACTGGGGGAACACTTCTGACAACTTTGACACTGACGGTGGTCAGTTCTCTGTCGTCCTGGGGATTTCCCATCGTTCTATTATTTTTCTTTGTTTTTTTCCATCACTTGAGAACGTCACGCGTAATCTGAACTCAGTCTTCGCTGTCGCTGTTCCTGTGCCGTGGGGTGTCTTCTCTTGGGATTTTCCAATCCTTCAATTCCACATATACAGAGCAGGTCTTCCATAACTGTCCCAGGCAATTTAGCTCCCTATTCATCGTCACATCACCCAATTGTTCCTTCATGATGTTTGCCGTTAACTGAAATTTATTTATGTGGTAGTTTACTAGGTGATAGTCCATCTGCCCCAGTACAAGGTAATGGGAATATTTTGCTGCTCTTTATAGTTGCCTTGCAGTAAACACTTATTTGTGCGGCCACCTGCTGTACACAAACGTCTCTGATTTTACATCCTATGGATTGAATGAACAGAAGAATGTATTTGTGGGCGAGCGTGCCGGTGGGTGGGTGAATAAATGAACAAAGAGAGCGAGCAGCTAACAATGCTCCCCATTCACCAAGTGGAAGCGACGCTCCGGGCGCCAGGTGCTCAAGCGCAGCTGCACCACGTGGCCAGCTCTGCACCACGTGGTTGGCTCAGCCGACCCGCGGGACTCCGCCACCGTCCCACCATGCACCGCGCTATACTCACTCTTGCGGTCAAGTTAGACCTCATTTCCGGTCTCCAGGAGGCCGCAGAGGTCAGTTGCCCTAACAACCCGCTTGTTCCCGCCTTTAAATTGCGTTATTTCCGCCCACACTGGCCTCGGCTATGACTGCGCCTGCGCGGGACAAAAAAAACAGACGCGAGCGCTCTCCTTCTGCGCAGGCGCCGCGCCCTGGGGGCGGGGCCGGGCGGCGCCGCGGTGCGCAGGCGCAGCCGTCGGTGGGTCGGGGCTCGGTCGTCTGAGAGGTGAGTGGGGGACTCGGCGGTGAACCGGGTGGGTCTTGAGGTCTGCTGTTCTAGGCTTAGGGCCTCGGGAGCCCGTAAGGCGAGGCAGGTCTGGGTCCGGGATCTCCGCGCCGCGCAGGGCCCTGTGAGGGGGCGGCGGGGAGGGAAAACTGAGGCAGGGCGGTCGGGCAGGCCCTGGCGGATCTCCACCCCTCCGCCTCGGGGTCCAGACCCTGCGGGTGCTGCTGTGCAGGCAGGCGAGGATCGCGGGGAGTGAAGGCGCCCCTCGTGTGGCGAGCGGGTCCTCTGCTGCCCTCCTTCTGGGGAGCCGTCTGGACACGCGTCCTTTAGGCTCGGGGACCCCGTTTGTCCCAGCGCCGCCACTCCCTATCTCGGTGGCCTTGTCTGCTCCGAGCCTGTTTCCTCCTCTGTAAAACGGCCGTCGTCACAGTCCCTCCCTGGGCAGATGAGCGCTGCAGGGTCCACAGCCCAACGTGGGAACCCCAAGGGGTCAGCACAGTTGTCAGGTCTTCGCTTTCACGGCCTTTGCGGACGGTGCTAGGAGTAGGGGGAAGTCTGGGGAGGAGGAGCCAGGGAAATAGGCACGTTGCTCCCCCTTCGAGCAGCCCTTCTCTTTAAACTGGGCGTTGTAAAAGTGTGTACCCCACGGGGTCATCGCCAAGGTAAAGGGCCCCCAGAGGTCGTTGATCGGATGCCTGGAACCTGGTGTGTATCGGCTGTAGACTGGCTGTTTCTGTTAGGAACTGTCAGAGAGGCCAAGTGACTTTGTATTTCAGTTTATTTCTGTCTCTTCTTTCCTCTCCTTGGACCAGCGTTTCTCAGCTGGGGAGGTCGGGGGCTGTAATTCTGTCCCTGGAAGCACTGGGCGATGTCTAGGGATATTTGTGGTTGTCAGGACTGGAGGAGCTCCTGGTATGGAGCATGTGGCACCCAGGGACACGCTCAGCACCCTACAGGGTCCAGGACCCACGCCCTATAGGTGGGCTGCTTTTAACACCTGCATGCTAATAACGCTGCTGTTAGAAGTGGTACCCAAGACCAGTGATTCTTCAGTGCTCTGGCCTCCACACGGGATGTGTGGACCCCAGAGTTGTGTGCCGTTTTATGTGTGTGCCTCATTTTGTGAGGCAGGGAAAGGCACGTTGGAGTTTCAGCTCAGAATCCAGTGGCCTGGCTGCAGAGAAACTGTTTGGACCCCCAGGAGCTTTCTAATCCTCAGTTTTTTCTTCTGTAGAATGGGGGTTGGGGAAGCAGCCATCTCAGGCGTGTGTGGATCCAGGGACCCGATATACCCAATGTGGCAGAAGAGCCACCTCCAAGCTGCTGCTGGCTTCTGTGAATGAGGAGCTGTGGGAAGGCAGCCAGGCTCCCTGAAAGGGTCACGTTTTCTTGGCAGGCGAGTGGAGTTGTGGCTGCGATGCCTCTGGCCTGGGTGACTGAGGTAGTTCCTGCTGTCAATCAGGAAACGTTCCTCCCATCTCTGAAGTGCACCATCCCCTGACAGCGGCCAGCCTGCAGCCTGGAAAGTCTTGAGCGTGCCAGGGTCTGCGCCAAGGTTTAGAGTAATCTTCCTAGAGGAGTTGTTGTGGTAGAGTGCTGCGCTGCAGTCTCTGAGGTCCCGAGTTCAATTCCCAGCACCGCAAAAATGGGAGAAGGACCTGGCAATCCACTCCCAAGGCAGTCCCGAAACAGTCAGCCATTGAAAACCCTATGAGGGTCGCCATGAGTTGGACTTGACTCGACAGCACCTAACAACAACAACAATCCTAGAGGAGGGCTGGGTGCCCAGCAGGTCAGGCTCGAAAGGGCCGGGCTGTGATCCTCACTTCTGGTCTGTGTGACTCAAGTCTTCACAGCTGTGCCAAGACCCACACTGGCCCCGGAGGAAACACTGGCGAGACGGGGTTGGTCATCTATGGTGCTGAGGAGGAAGCTGAGAGCCAGAGGGAGATGTCCCCAGGGAACTTGATCAGATCACATGGCTCTGCGGTTGCCAGCGATCTAACGTGGTCTGTAGATAGGACGCTGCCAGGTGCTTATGCCCCACAGGAAGGCAGTCCAAGAGCTCAGCGCCTAGGGGGGACACAGCCTGAGAAGAGGCAGCAGGCTTCGTGAGAGGCGCCAGACTCCGGTGGAATTACGCTGGGGTTCGCAGAGATCAGAGGCAGGGAATGGCGGGTCCACCCTTGAGCTTGAGTGGAGGCTTTGGAGGGAACGCCCCTCCCCCCAGCAGGCGACACCTTGGTGGGGAAGGGCCTCGTGTGCCCACTTAGGCAGTGCCACGGAGCCGCTGAGGCCTTCCACGTGTGGTGGCATCCTGGTGGCCTTTCCGAGGAAAACAGGCTGTGGTCTGGGCAGTGCACAGGGCACCCAGTAGGCATCCGAGTGACCCCGGGTGGGGAGCAGAGCCCGATGTCCCAGACCTGCTGTGTTCTCACAGGAGGGGCGGGGCAGGGCCTGCGGCTGTCCCTGGCTTGTGGGCTGGGCGCGCTTTGTTGTGGCAGGGTGGGCCCATTTGTGGTCCTGGTAGGGAGATACGTCAGGTGGGGGGCCATCATGGCGTGCTGGCATTTTGATTACACAGCGAGAGGGCAGAGGAGGTTTAGCACTGACGGGGACTTGGAGGCAGCCTGACCCTTGGGGCAGGCGCCCTGCCACCCACTTCCCTGTCTCTCGGCCTTGGAGGCCGGCCTGGGCGGGCGGCCCTGTGACCATAAAGCCCTCTCTGTTCGCAGAGTGTGGGCCGCCTCCGAGCGCCTGTCCCATGGCCAGAGCCCAGCAAGGCAGGACTGCTGAGAGACGCGGCCTGAGGCGGGGTGTGGAGGCCGGGGCGGGTGCTCTGAGACTTTGGACATTGAGGTCAGGCTTGGGGACCACGGCCTGTCCTCCTTCTAGTGCAGGGAGGAGGCCACAAGTTTCGTGGTCCACCTGGGGCCTGCGGTCCTGAGCCTGCCGCTAGCAGGGTTCTCTGTGGGGTCCGCCTGTGAGTCCTGGGACCTACACAGCCAGAGCCTTGCCAACTCCCTTAGCGTGGCCAGGGGGCATGCAGGGCAGTCTGTCAGTGTCTGGAAACACCTGTCACCATGGCTGTGGGAGGGGTTGGTTGCAGGGGGAGCACTCGTAGTATGGGGTGGGTGAGCTGCGCCTGGGGGAGAGACCCTGCATTTGTTATCAGGGAAAACGTTGGATTGCTCCCCTCTCCCACTAGAACTCTGGACACATCCCATGGGGGCAGGTGGGGCCCTGGGAGCCCCTCGCCTGGGACCGACTCCCTCCCTCCTGCTCAGTGCTAGGTCTCACTGGGGGCGGTGTCTCGGACTTCAGCAGGGCAGGCAGGCAGGGGATGCAGGACTTCCGGGCTCCTGGGGATCCCCTGACCCGGGAGGGCTCAGCCAGGAATGATGCTGCCCCCGGGGATACTCAGTGGAGCCAGGGATGCTGCAGTGCCCAGGACCAAGCCCGGCACAGTGACCTGGCTCACCAGGTGGAGAGACCAGGCACAAGATCACCAGGTCTCACCGTGGCCTGAGAGGACGGTGTTGTTGGCCCATTTTGCAGAAGAGGCAAGAGGGGGCTGAGGCACACAGATGGGATGGCAGTTGGCATGGGAGCAGCTGAAGCCAGGCCTTGTGACTCCAGACGCTCTGGCTGTTCGTCTTGACTCGGGCCTTAGGAGGCTCTGGGTGGTCTTGCATGGGTCACTTGCCTGTCCATTGCTGAACTGGCCTCTGCGGCAGGGGTTCATCACCCCGAGCCAAGCTTCAGGAGCTCTCGAACAGCTGCCCAGGCTGCCTGAGTGCCAGGAAGATGTTATTTACAAATGCACGTGGCCAGCAGTGTTTTGCCCAATGGGGGGGCGGGTGGGGGCAGGTACCGTGCAGTCCACAGTGCTGGTCATGGGAGGGTGTTGCAGCATTGGGGACAGCACGTGCAAAGGCCCTGAGATCAGACAGGCAGGCAGAGGAGGGAACTGAGAGCAGGCTGGGGATGGGCAGTACTCCCACCACTGGCCCACGGTCGCCCTTTCCCATCCCCACAACTGTGTAGAAGAGCCAGGCCAAAGCCCAGACCTCCTGGTTCATCCTGTCTCAGTCCTCGGCAGGGAAAGCAGGTACTTGCTCACAGCCACGCTCAAAGCCTGGCGTGAGTTTGGGCTGCCCCTGTGTCCCACAGAGGAACAGTCTTCAGGTGATGCCTGGATCCCTAAGGCCGCATCTCAGTCATTCACTGCTGTGGCTGTGCGCTGGCCCTGGTCTGAGCCTGTCACCCCCTCCCTCCCCTGGTTAGCGGGAGGGCTCCGCTGGGGTCAGTTGCCTGCAGTAGCAGATGTGTGGAGTGTGGCTTGCCTGACCCAGCCTGTCACATAACTGAGAAATGCCCCAGCCACCCTCTCTCTGCCAAACAGGCATCTGGCTGGCCCTGACCTTTGACCCTGTCTTAGAACACAATGCACAAAAGAGCCAACGCCTGTTGCTGGTCCTCCCCTAAGGGACAACCCCAGTCTCAGGAGAGGAATCATTTTATTCTTATCATTGTAAAATAAACGTGAAAGTCGCCATCTTAACTGCCTCTGAGCACACACTTCAGTGGCATTAAGCACATGCCCACGGCTGTGCAGCCTGGCGAGAAAGCTGTTTTTAGAGATTAGTTCGTTAAACGTTCTCCAGCCGTCCTGTGGTCCCAGCTCTCAGGAGGCTGAGGTACGGGGGTCATTTGAGAACAGCCTGGCCAGCATAGCAAGACCCTGTCTCAGAAAATAAAAGCCAAGGTCCGGGTGGTGCTGCCCTGTGCCCTGCCCCATGTGGCGGATGTTCTCACAGCTGGTGTTGGGACGCGCTGCTCACAGGTCCCAGGCTCGGTGTCTGCTCTGACCCCCACGGGTGCTTGTGACCAGGCCCTCGTGTGTCTGCGCGTGCTGTGCACATGTGTTAGCCTAGGCCTTGAGCCACCAGACAACGGGCACTTTAAAGTGAGCTGGGCGCCATGGCCACGCCTGTGATCCCAGCGACTCAGGAGGCTGAGGCAGGAAGATCATGAGTTCGAGGGCAGAGGCAGCCTGTGCACCTTGGCTGGACCTTGTCTCAGAGAAGGGGCTGTGGTGTGGCTGCATGGCACAGTGCCCTGGGTTCAACCCCCAGGACCTCCAAAAACCAAAACCAGACCAACCAACCACCCTGTCGCAGATGTCTGTGCAGAGATCATAAGAAGCCTTATTTTGGTCTGGAAGCAAGAGGTACTGTTCTGGCCACTGGCTCACGGGTCCCCACCGATACCCCACTGGCCACCCCTCTTATGTCCCTCGGCCGTCTGCCTGGGTGAACACAGCGCATTCTGGCCTCCATGTTGACACCCCTTGTGTCCTTATGGCGTGACCCTGGGCATGGTACCAGGCCCACTGTCTGCGTCGGCTTATCTAAAAATAGGACCGGCCTGCTGCTTGGCGTTGCCAGGACCGGGGTCCTCCCGGTGCCTGTGCTGCTCCGAACCCAGTGGGCCGCCTTGGATTGCAGGGGCCGCCGCAGCAAAGGGCTACAGGCCACAGCACCTGAGGAACGGGGCCAGAAGTCAGAGACCGAGGGCTGGTTCCTCCTGAGACTGCGAGGGGAATCCGTCCCGGTCTGTCCCCAGCCTGCAGTGGTGGCTGGCGATCAGCACTGCGGACTTGTCACAGCCTCTTGCGGTCTCTGCCTCCGTCCTCACGTGGCTCTCTCCTGTGTATGCGGCTGGGCCACAGCTCCCTGTTTATCAGGTTAGGCTCACCCCAGTGGCCTCTCTGGGGCCCAGGGCCTGGAACGTCAGTGTATGAAGATCAGAGGACACAGATCAGCCCACGTCAGCATTCAGTGATGGGCCCGTGTCATATGCATGTGCACACAGGGCCGTGAGTGCCAGAGAGGGGACCTGGCAACAGGCCCTGCAGTGTGCTGTGTCCGGGCACATCAGCTCACGAGGGGACACGGCTCAGGAGCCAGGGTCACCTTCTCCGTGTTAACAGTGCTTCAGTCGCCTTTTGAAAAACGGCCTAGGGCTCAAAGCATAGCAGAGTGAGGGACTGCTACAAAGCTACTCCAAGCAGGCATGAGCGCCCTGGGGCCAGCTTTTCTGTGTTCAGCAAATGCGTCTCAAGTGTCTCAAGTGCATGGCTGGTGGCCTCTTCCTGGATCTCAGGTCCACCTCCTACCCCTTGCCGGCCTGGCACCCAAGGCACAGGTCACAACAGACAGGTGGCCCCGGAGAAGGGCAGAGACACCCAGCCCCCCTGCCTCTCGGCCCGGCCGTGGGCCCTGGGCACTGCAGACCCACACAGTGCTGCTGGCCCTGCCTGCAGCAGGCAGTGGAAAGAGATGGCATGGGAGGGTCCCCCAGCAGAAGGACAGGGGCACAGGGCACCCCGCACCTCGGCCCCCAGGATCCCCCTGCACTGCAGCTTTGGCCCATGAGCACACTCTCCACGTACCTTGCAGTCCTGAGCCCTGGCACGTGGCGCAGTCAGGAGGGGCTTCCCTGGGCTTGGCCTCTGGAGCGGCCCCTCCCCTCACAGGTCCCTGGCAGGAGACCCCGCTGCTTCCCAAGGTCACACAGCCAGAACGGCCCCCAAGGGCTCCTCCGCCTGCCTCGAGAAGTCTGTGTCCTGACGGTCCCAGGCCCAGGCTGGGGCCACTCTGTTCCGTGTCCCTGACTGTGCGGCAGCCGTGGCGGGTGTTTACTCATCCCGTGTTACTGGTGTGGACCTGCTAAGGCTGGAGGCCAAACAACCAGCCAGGACTTCCCAGAGCCCAGGCACCAGCTGGGCGTCTGGCTCTTGGGCTTGTGGATTGGGTGTCACCAGCCGTGGTCTGTGCCCTAGAGCCATCCTGGTGTCTCCTTCCTGCCCAGGGCTAACGAGGCTGAGTCCCTCATAGTCTGGAGGCCGGAGTCCAAAGAGGGTGTAGGCAGGGTCTCGCCACCCCGAAGCCTCCAGGGTCCCTTGCCTCGTCCAGGCTCGGGTGGCCGCCAGCAGTCCGTCACGTGAGCCTTGGCTGTGGCTGCGCCTCTCCAGTCCCTGTCTGTCGAGTGGCCATTGCCCTATGCGTCTGTCCATGTGTCCCTCTGCGAGGATGCTCCTGACACCCTGGCCGCCCTCATGACACTGTCTTCACTTAACCTCCAAAGACTTCCTTCCGAATGAGGCCCCCCTCTGAGGTTTGGGGATATGGCTTTGGGGAACAGTGTTCAGCTCAGACCAAGGGAGCCCTGGGGCTCCCCACACCTTGACCCCAAGGACCCCCCCATGCACTGCTGCTTTGGCCTGGGAGAAAAGTCCCCACTTGACCTCTGAGCTGTCTCTAGGATGTTTGTGTTGCCCCCTGGCACGTGGGGAGGTAGGTGCCCACCAAGGCCGCAGCTGCCCACAGCACTGCCTCCAAAGGCCACTGAGGTCAAAGGCTGCCCAAGTCAGCCTGGGCCCCCGGGATACCCGGGTGAAGAAAGGGCTCCAGAACGCTCTCTCCTGCTGTCCCCATCCACCACCCTCAGGGACTTCGCTGGGGGGCTTGGGGACCAGGAACATAAGCACCTGTCGGGGTCTGGGGCGTCTCAGGTCCCTGGGGACCCTGAAGGTCACCAGAAGTCGCCGTGTACGCCTGGCCTTGAGGTGCTGAGCTACGCTTGCTAGCGCGTCACCTGGGAGGCCTGTGGCGGGGGGATGGGGGGCTCGGAGCAGCACCATTGGCCTCCGGGGAGGTGGGTGCACACGCACACCCGGCCCGTGGCCCTGGGGCCAGGCTGCTCTGTATCCACAGGCTGGTCAGTGACCTATGAGCCTCTCTATCCCTGTCTGTGACCTGAGCACACACAATGAGGCCCTTCCACCAAGTGGCCATGACCAACATTAAACCAGCTGCCACCGTCACAGTGGCTGAGCAGGTAGGGGTGCTGCCCCCTGGCGCTCACCCCACTCCCGGCGGCCCCACAGATCCTGCCATCCTCGCACCACGCCCTGTCTCACAATGGACAACAGAAAGCGCCTGGCCTATGCCATCATCCAGTTCCTGCAGGACCAGCTGCGGCACGGGGGGCTCTCGTCCGACGCCCAGGAGAGCCTGGAAGGTGCGTGCGGGTGGGGTGCCCACCGAGCACCTTGGCGTTTCCCGGCTCAGTGTGCGTGGCCCTGCCCCTCACAGGGGGGCGGCCTCTCTGGGGGTCCGTGCTGCCCGGCAGCCCCCACCTTGTCTGTCTGCTCAGCTTCAGGAGGACGGTGGCTCCAGGGAGTGGCGCCCCCAGCCTGGCTACCGCCTTGGGGAGGAAGCAGCTGCCCTGCGGCTTCCTCTCCAGCAGGGGTGGGACGGGAGGTGCCCAAATGGTCCTGGCTGTGGAGGGAGCCGGGTGGGCGGAGGGGCGGGGAGGCCCCCAGGCCCTTCCTGCCCTGCTCAGGGTGGTCCAGCCCTCAGGCCAGCTGCCAGCTCCTGCCTCAGGCCAGGTTCCCTGAGTCCCCCGGCATCCCTGGGCCCCTTTCCCCAGCATGACCCTCCAGGCCAGGCTGAGTCCCCACCCTCAGCCCTCGGAGAGCCTGAGGCCGCCCACCTGGGCCCCAGGTCTGCCATGCGGTCCGCCGTCAGGGTGGCAGGTGCTTCCGCCTGCCTAGATGGTCCGAGGCTTGAGGTGGGGGGCACGGGCGCCAGCACACTGGGGACCTCTGGGCATGGGCACAGTTGAAGACGCTGGACCGTGGGGTGCTGTGGGAGAGACACCCCGCCGCCTCTGCCCCTGCAGTTGCCATCCAGTGCCTGGAGACTGCGTTTGGGGTGACCGTGGAGGACATTGACCTAGCACTGCCTCGGACGCTGCCGGAAATATTCGAAGAGGCTGCCACAGGCAAGGTGAGCCCCAGCCACCCCAGCCCAAGGATCAGAGCCCCGGGTGGCATCCTTGGAGCACCGGGCACCTCACAGTGTCACCTCGGAAGTGGGGCGCCTCGACTGAGGGGCGCTGGCCATTCCCGTCCCGCAGGCAGGTCCAGCCTGCAGAATCTCATGGGTCCTCCGAGTCGGGCCGCCTGCGGTGGTGCTCACGGGGGCAGCGAGCTGAGGGCAGGTGTTAGTCGGGCACTCAGGGTTGTCTTGCTCTGGGCAGGACACGCTGCAGGACCTGAGGAGCCCCGAGCGGACCCCGCCGTCCGAGGAGGACTCAGCAGAGGCCGAGCGCCTCAAGACCGAAGGTGAGGGGAGCTGGCCGGGACGAGGACGGGAAGGGGCCCGGCTGGCGCCTGTGGAGCACTGGCTGGGCTCCTCCCGAGATGCAAGGCCGCCTCCACGCAGCCGCCATTCCGCTTGGCCTGGGAGCTAAAGACCTGAAGGAGGGGCCCAGATGGCCGCCTGTCCTCTTCCACTGTGACACAGAGTGTCATGCAGCACTGGCAGGACAAGGAGTGGACACACCACGGCGTGGAGGGGTCTTGATGACATGGTGCTCTAAGAGCCAGACGCCAAAGGCTCCACAGTGTGCGACTCCACGGATAAGAGACGTCCAGATCAGGGGAACCCAGACATGGGAAGGGTGTTCGTGGGCGCCAGGGGCTGGGGAGGAGATGAGGTGGCTGCCCAGGGACTGGGCTGCCTTTAGGGTAATGGAAGTTTCAGGGACTAAGTAGAGGTTGAGCACGGTGGCATGTGCCTGTCATCCCAGTGACTCGGGAGGCTGAGGCAGGAGGGTCGCAGGGTGGAGGCCAGAGGTAGCCTGTGCAAGTTAGTGAGACCTGGTCTCAAGATAAAAAGTAAAAAAGGAGCTGGGGTGCAGCCCAGTGGCAGAGCACTTGCAAAGTGTGAGTGAGGCCCCGGGTTCAGCCCCCAAAGTACCACAAAAAGGTAAACAAACAATTAAAAGGCAGTTGGTGAGCTTAGCAATCCTCTTCCTCTGTACTGGACACACCGGGCTTTTTCCTTGTGTGGTTCTTTGAACAACTACATAGCTGGTTCACACCCTGGCAGGCGTCTGGGTCACCTAGAAGGGATTTAAGGTCTGTGGGAGTGGGTGCAGCGTTTCGGGGCAGACCCTGCGAGAGTGTCTGTAAGGGACACGAGCAGCCACAGCCTGTCGTGACCACCAGGTCCTGGCTCCAGTCCCCTGCAGATACTGAGGGCCCGCCATACTGTAGAGGTCGAGCCTGCCCTCGGGCTGCTTCGTCCCGAGGGCAGGACCAGAAAAGCAGAAGGGAAGCTGGGCCCATAAAATGTGGAGGCTCCCGTCCCAGGGGCCACCAGGTGCAGGCTGAGCACGCAGTGGCCAGAGCACATGACTAGAGAACCCCACGGAGATTCCAGCGTTGCTCAGGCCCCAGCCCGTGTCCCGTCCCACACTGACAATCCGAGTGGGCGCATCATGCAGGCCCTGGGCCCGCTCTGAGTGGCCCGGGTGCACGGCCTTCTCCGTCCCCACAGGAAACGAGCAGATGAAGGTAGAAAACTTTGAGGCGGCCGTGCACCTCTACGGGAAGGCCATCGAGCTGAACCCTGACAACGCTGTCTACTTCTGCAACAGGTACCGTGGGGGGGGCCTGAGCCTCCCTGAGGGGCGGGGCGGCGGACTCAGGATCTGATGCAGCTTGGCAGGTGCTCCGCCGCCGAGCTGCACCCCGGGGCGAGGAAAGCACCCACTCCTGACCAAAAAGGCCCCACTGAATTTCAAAGGCGGTTTCCCATCTGCTCTTGTAGGCCTCTTGCTGGTTGTGGGCAGCTCTGGCCGCTTCTTTTCCTTTTCCTTTTTGGTGCTGGGGACGGAAGCCAGGGCCTCACAGGTGCTAGGTGAGCGCGCACCGCTGACCCGCACCTGGCCCCGTCTGTTTCTCGGGTGGCTCAAGAAGAGGTCTGACCCAAGGTTTCCTCCAGCCAGGCTGACAACTGGGGCGGCTGACCGCACTGTCACCCGCCCGGAGTCCCAGCAGGGCCACGTTCCTGCCTCGCGCCCGCTCTGGGCAGGGATCACCGAGTGTGGTCGTGGTGGGTCACACCTGGTGGAGGCCTCACCTCTGTCTCCAGGGCACGTGACCTACACAACAGCCCGTGGACAGTGAGCGCCCACCTGCTCGGAGGCCACATCCCTGTCACCAGGCCTGGCCCTGGGCACTTGGCGTGGCTTAGCCTGCTGAGCCCTGCCAGCCCGGCACGCGGTGGCTTCTCTGTGCCCAGCCAGCAGATGAGGAAGCAGCTGAGTCGTGGCCAGGCCAGGGTTCCGGTGGGCAGAGTGGCTTCGGTGCTGCGCTGTTTACTGTCCCCTCTGCAGCTCTGGAACTTGGTGCACGGGGCCTGTCATGGCCCTGGGTAGGCTGGCTGGGTGTCCGCAGTCCCTAGGGAAGGGGCCGTGCATGGAGTCCTGCGCCTACAATCCCGGGGCCATGGCCACCTCCTTGCCAGCGGGCTACCCAGGGCACCTCTGGTGGACTGTGGGGCCCTGGGCACAGGACCCGCAGCCAGGAGCCACCCTCTTTGTTTCTGCAGAGCCGCGGCCTACAGCAAGCTGGGCAACTATGCAGGTGCTGTGCGGGACTGCGAGCGGGCCCTGGGCATCGATCCCTCCTACAGCAAGGCCTACGGCCGCATGGGGTGAGTGGCGCAGAGCTCCCTGGCCCCTCCTGTCGGGTCACGTGCTCTATGCGCCTTGTGTCTTTCGGTCTGTCAGAGGGCATCTGTGAGGACACAGTGAGCGGGCAGGGCGGGGTTCGGTCCCCTGGGAGCCGGGACCACCCACAGGCCTGAGAGCAGCCCCTGCCGAGGCGCTCCAGGGTCGCACTGACGCCCTGTAGGAGCTGAGCAAACGTGGCGCAGGGGCTCCTCACAGACGACGACAGGGCCCCGTCACCTCAGGCTGGGGCCGCACAGGGGCCACATGTGCCACTGATCACCCCTCCCACCTGCCCCACTTGGGCCGTGGAAGCCCCTCATGTGGCCCAGAGACCCCGTCCTTGTGTGCCTGGCCCCCCACGTGGCCTCTTGCAGCCGCCACTCAGCCCTTCCAGAGCCACACTCGTCTCCGCTGAGAAGCTGGCCAGGGGACAGGGACCCTCAGCGGTGTGGGGATCAACACTGGCCCCTCGGGCCCCTGTCTCTCACCCCCAGCCTGGCACTGTCCAGCCTGAACAAGCATGCAGAGGCCGTGGCCTACTACAGGAAGGCCCTGGAGCTGGACCCCGACAACGAGACGTACAAGTCCAACCTCAAGATTGCGGAGCTGAAGCTGCGGGAGGCGCCGAGCCCTGTAAGGCTAGCGGGGCCGAGGACGGCTGGGAGGGCTCAGCCTGTCTGTGCGTGGCAAGGGTCCTGGCTTGATTTTGACCCAGGGGGTTAGCCTCAGACCCATAGGTGAGAGTACTCACAGGGCCCCAGAAACAGGACAGGGTACACCACACCTGGCCTTGGGGCCCTGTCTATATCTTGTGGGGTCAGCAGGGTCCAACCTGGCTGGTGACGGTGGGTGGGCGTCACTGAGCGTGGAGCCCCAGAGGTGGTGTGGACGGGGTTGGCTCTGCCTCGGCTGGTTTGCGTTTGACAAGCTCATGGGAGCTTCTGCTGTCCGCAGGAATCAGGGAGCCTGGGGGCGGGGGCCAGCAGGCCCCATTGTGCCAGAGCCTCAGAGTGCTAGAAAGGAAAGCTGTAAAAACAGTAATAATAATAAAAAGCCACCACCAAAACCAGCCAGGCACCGTGGCCAAGCCTGTCATCCCAGCAGTTGCGAGGCTGAGGTGGGAGGATCATGAGCTCCAGGCCAGCTGAGCCGAGCTACAGAGTGAGACCGTGTCACACACCTGGGATCCCAGGGATCTGTCAGGCAGAGGCAGGAGGACCTCACATTTGAGGCCAGAGGCAGCCTGCGTTTGTTAACAAGACCCTGTCTCAAAATAAAAAGTGGTTTGGGGGTGCAGCCGAGTGGTAGAGCACTTGCAGAGTACTTGTAAGGCCCTAGGTTGAGCCCCCAAGTCCCGTGAAAGAGAGAAAACAGAGACAGACAGACGGACCCGTGCTAGTAGACTATGCTTTTCCCAAAGTGACCTGCCCATGGCTTGCACTCTATGAGTCAGGGGGCCCCAGAGCCCTGGGACCCGGCCCCTCGGGCTGACAGCGTCCTGCCCTTGTGGGGTTGCCCTAGGGGATGCCACTAAACGGTGCCTCTCTTGTCCCTAGACGGGTGGCGTGGGCAGCTTCGACATCGCCGGCCTGCTGAACACGCCGGGCTTCATGAGCATGGTAACTATGTCCTCCCCGTCCCTCCCAGGCCACACCCGGGACAGAGACAGTGGTGAGGACCCGAGGCAGGGTTCCAGTGTTCCCTCCTGTGTGAAAGGGACATCAATCTGGCAGGAGCTGCTTCCAGGGGGGGCCCTTGTGAGGCCACCCCCCGCACACACTGACACCCACGAGTAGCCCTTTCCTGGTCTCCTGGCCTCTGAGCTGTTAGGAGAAGCGCCCCAGGCCTCCCTGGCAGCAAAAAAATGAAAAGTGCCATCTCCTCGGGAGGCTGAGGCGGGAGGATCGCCCAACCCCATAGGTTCGAGACCTGCCTGGGAGACAGTGAGACCCTGTGTCAGAGGAAAAGAAAACACTGTGTGGCAGCTCCCTTTGACGCATGTGTCCTCTTCCCCAGGCATCAAACCTGATGAACAACCCTCAGGTCCAGCAGCTGTAAGTGACACCACCATTTGCCTCTTCCCGTGGTCACGTTGCTCTCTGATCACGGCAAGATACGCGTGGTAGAAAAATCTGTTTTAAAGTGTGCGACGGGCTGATGTCAAGCGTATTCACAGCGTTGCCACTGTCTAGTTCCAGAGCATCCCGTCACCCCAAAAGGAAGCCCTGACCCCATGAGCAGTCGCCCCGTCCCCCCAGGTTCCCGGCACCCACAAGTCCACTTCCCATCTCTGGACCCTTCTGTCCTGGGCGTTTCCTGTTGATGGAGTCTCACACCATGGGTCCCCCGTGTCTGGTTCTCACTGCGTGCTGTGCTCAGGGTCCCCCGAGCTGTGGCAAGGATCACCCTTGCCCTGCCCAGGGCTGCGTGACGTCCCAGCGTGAGATGGAGCACCCTGTGGGTGTCCATTCATGCATCCGTGGGCGCTGGCATGTTTCCCCTTCTGACTGCTGTGGGCACTGGGGACAGTGGCTGGCGCAGAGTGGCCTTGACGCCCCAGAGCCGCTAGGCTGTTTTTGCTCTCACAGTTTCTGCACAGCCCCAGCAGCATCTGGGGCTGGCTGGGCCTTGCGGGCATCCTGGGCCTGTCCGGTGCTGAGCTTCCCTGGTCCACGTCACAGTGACCACAGCGTCACCTGCCTAAGACCCATTGCCTTTAGGCCAGAGCGGCCTCTTCCTGGGAAAGCTGTGGGGGTGGGGCCTCCCTGGGGGACACCGGGGCCCCAGGGCCGCCTGCTGAGTCTGGTCCCTCCCCACAGCATGTCCGGCATGATTTCGGGCAGCCACAACCCCTTGGGCCCTCCCGGCAGCAGCCCTTCCACGAGTGACCTGGCCAGCCTCATCCAGGCGTGAGTGACGCGCCCGGGCCCCTGGGGGCGGGGGGCGGGGAGGGCCCCCTGCCACCCTGCACTGGGCTGAGCTGAGCGGCTGGCGCCCCGCAGTGGCCAGCAGTTCGCCCAGCACATGCAGCAGCAGAACCCAGAGCTGATCGAGCAGCTCAGGAGTCAGATGCGCAGCCGGACCCCCAGTGCCAGCAATGACGAGCAGCAGGAGTGACCGCCAGGTGGGTCCCCAGGGGCGCCTGCAACACGCTCCTGCGCACAGGAGACCTCAGCATTCGTGGTGTGGAGGGGCTCCCCCTTTCTTTCTGGCAGTGCTGGTTGGTGAACCCATGCTTCACACGTGTTTTGCAAGTGCTCCATGGCTGGGCTGCACCCCCCGCCCCCCTTTTTTTTTTGAGACGGTCTGACAAAGTTGGGCAGGCTGCCTTTGGCCTCAAGCCAGAAGTCTTCCCGCCTCTGCCTCTGAGTTTCTGGGATGACAGGTGTGAGCCACGGCACCTGGCTCGATTTTCTTTTTGGTGCTAGGGACGGAGCCCAGGGCCTCATATGCTAGGCATCTGCTCGCCCACTGAGCCTCACCCCAGCTCTCTTCAAGCTCTTGAGAGGACACAGCTGGGATCAGTTTTATGTACGTCGTGACCTTATACCTCGCCAGCCTTTTCACGGCTACCGTATAGAAACTTCTGGATAATAGCCATGTTTTCTCTTCACGCCAACAGGACAGCCACCAGCCCCACACAGCTAGCAGGCGTTGGCTGGGCACCCTGAGGGACTAAGACACGAGTGAGGGGTTCTGTTGCTGTTTTCCAGCCCTCGGGCTGAACCCAGGGCCTCGTGCATGCTTTGCCAGCGCTCTACCACGGGGCTTCACCCACAGCCTGTTTTTTATGCTTTATCTTCAGACAGGGTCTCGCTAAGTTACACAGGCTGCCTCTGGCCTCAAACCTGCGATCCTCTTGCCTCAGCCTCCCGAGTTGCGGGGATCACAGGTGTGGCCGCCACGCCCAGCTAGGACATGAGTTTTAACTGAGGTTGTGGCAGCCCAGCCTGTGTGACCGTGGCTCTGAGCACCCGTCCGCCCTCCTCCAGGCCTCCCAGCGCGACCCTGCCCTTGCGGCCAGCTGGAAGCTGCCTGGTGTGCGCCCGCCTCTCCCACGGGATGCCAGGAGAGGAAGCGGAAGGAGCCGGGCCGTGCATGTTAGATGGACTGCTCCCCACTGGGTTTTTTGTTGTTGTTTTTTTTTCCTCTCTTCCCTCCCTCTTTCTACTCCTCCCGGCCCTAGGCCCCCTGAGAAAAGAGCCAGCAAGCCGAGCGCAGCCCAGCGCTGCCGCCTCCCAGCCCCCACAGCCCGCCAGTCCTGAAGTGTTTTCTAGAATCCCGGGTGCTCCTCAGCCAGTGGGACAGAGAAGCGGCTGACGTGACACAGAGCCGTGTGGCGCACACATGTGACCTCGTGAGCCTTTCTGAAGTCCCCAGCCTGCCCCTGGCCTGTCTTTGAGGATTTGACCCCAACCTGGGCCCCCGGAATCGCTCACTGCCACCCCAGCCGGGCGCCAGTGGCCCCCACTTCTGGACTGCACAGTGGGCACACCGTGAACTCTGGCTGCAGGTCCGGGGCCTCTTGCTTCCTGGGCCAGGCAGGACTCGGTTTGTGACTGACTTCAGCCGTGGACCCTCCTCTGGTCCTCAAGGCCGCCAGCGAGCTGTGGCTCATCCAGCCCAGTTGCCCCGCGGCCCTGGGCAGAGGGAGACGGGACGTCTGGCCTGTCTGCGGCCTTCCCGCCGCCCTTGAGCTCACGGCGGGTGACGGGCGCTGGGCCACCCCCTCGGCCCCAAAGCTGCTCCCAGGCAGTGGGTGCTGTCCAGGAAGCAAAGCCTCCGCGGTGTCCCTGCAGCCTCGCCTCAGCTTTCCGGGAGGGAGGCGGGCTCACAGCACCTCAAGCGGGCAGCGCCTAGGACGGCGAGGGTTGCGGCCTGGGACAGGCGGTACTGCCTGTTGCGGTGTGTCGCAGCGTGTCTAGGTAGCCAGTAGGGACGGACTGCAGCCGCCACGCAGGCGGGCTGTGCGCCGAGGGGCACACGAGGCGCTCTGGTGAGCTGACGGTGGGGAATAAATGGACATCGACGCCTCCATTCCTGTTGCCTCAACTTGTGAGCACCTCCGACCCTTTCCCACCCAGACCTCCAGAACCTCCCAGCGCGGTTGCCCTCTGCCCGCCCAGCCAGAGCGCGCACTTCCTGGGCAAGGGGCGGGCAGTCAGATGAGGTCGGCACGGTGGCCTCGAGCTCTGGCCGCTCCCTGAGGTGTAGTCCCCACCGCCTCCCAGCATGGTGGACGGCCAGGACACGGCTGTGTGGGTTTTGCCATGGTCGTAAGTGGGGTCCAGACCATGTGGATTTCAGCACTTGGTCACAGCCACCTGGAGGCCCCCACGCCCACTTCACAGGGGCAAAGACAAATTTTCTCAGCGGTGTGGACGGGCCAGGTGGCCCTGGGTGGGACAGCCATATCTGCCGCCCCCCCCCCCACTCAGGTCACAGGGAACCAGGTGTGCAGAGGCGGCTCTGGGTTCCACAGCATCTGCTGTCAGCTCCCACAGGTGACAGGAAAAACCAAGGCCAGACACCTGGGGGGGGCTGGCATGGAGGGGGTGGTAGCCAGGGGTACCGTGCAGCACCCTGCAGGCCCAGGATGCCCCCAGAGGACGACCCGGGCCAGGGGGTCCTCAGGTTAGTTATTCAGAGGAAATGGTTCTCTCCCTGCTCCCACCAGAGCCCTGGACACATCCCACTCAGGCGGGCAGGGGAGCCCAGGGACCCAGCTTCAGGGGCTGACGCCCACTTGGCACACAGGTCTCACTGTGGGCAGTGTCCCAGAGCCCTAGCAGGGCAGGTGATCTGGACACAGAGGCTGTTGGGGTCCCTGGAACCCCTGACCCCAGAGGCCTCAGCCATGGGTGACTGCCTCTGTGGGATGCTGCCAATGTCTGGGAGCACGGAGGCCATGACGGGGCATGCCCAACACTGAGCGGGTGGAGGCCAGGAGCGGCCCCCCAGGGAAGGACAGGGTCAGTGTCCACAGCTGAGGCCGAGGAGCCCTGGAGTCGGCGGCAGCGTGGGCGTTCCCAGGGAGCTTGGTAGCCGTGCAGGTTCTGGACTCGCCCCACCATCCTGGGGTTGGGTAGGTGCCGCACTACGAGGAGACCCGGTGGCGATGCTGAGATGCAGTGGAGACTGAGGACACTGTCCTGTCCTCCCGTGTCCCCTCACGTCCCCGGACAGCCCCTCCGGAGATCGGCATTCCAGACCAGTGGCCCCAGGGAGGGTGACACACGCGTCTGAAGGACCCTGCTTGGAGGAACGCCAGGGCGCATCTCAGCACCCAGCACGCAGGGCAGACCTGACCCCATGCCTGGGGATCCCAGGGGCAGGGAGGGGCTGGCCAGCATCCCCTCCCAGCAGCCAGGACTTCTCCAGGTGACCTGGTGCGAGGTGTCTCAGATGACCACCCCTCCATCCCAAGCGAGTGGCAAGTAGGGTTATTTCTGAGTATTCCTATGGGAAGAACATTGAGCAGAACAAAGTGGCAGTGGACGTGGATTTGGCCTCAGGCGTGGCGGGGTCCAGGGTGGGCTGAGCCTTTGGATCTCAGGCGGCTTCAACTCCTGCTTATGTAATCATGGAGGCCACCCTGACGACATCCAGCTCAGGTGAGGGGGCCGTGGGCCGTATCTGGGGATGTGTCTGTCACGACTGGGGAGCCCTGGCGAGGAATGGGTGGGGGCCAGGGACGCCCCACAGTGAATAATCCAGCCCTGAATGCCTACGGTGTCCACGGGGAGAGACTCTGGCCTTCTTTAACAGCAGCCCCCAGTAGGCCCTGGGTAAATGTGTCAGATAGGTGTCCCAGGCCATTCTGCCACCAGTGAAGGTAATTTGTTCACTGGCTTGAGAATGTTTTCCTACACAGGAACTTATTTCACCCCAAGCCTCTCCTCTCTGCTCATTTTGCAAAATCCATTTCCAAGTTTGGGCTGGGGCGGTTCTGCGCATGGCCAGCAGGGGGCGCGCGCAGCCCCTGGACCAGACACTGCACCCACCAAGGGCCCTCGTTGTGCTCAGATGGGCACGAGGGCGTACAGAGGGTGGGCGGCTCAGCAGCGTCCTGTGTTGCCTGGCGACCTGTAGGGTCAGGGAAAGGAAGCCCCTGGGGTGGACTGAGGCTGCAGACAGACCCTTGGGGTACCGCGGAGCCAGACTCCATTCAGATTGTGGCTGCCCTGGGTCTTTGTAAACCCGAGTACACTGAGGGAGTTCTTCCTCTTCCTCTCCCCACTCCTCTCCCTCCCCTTTTTCCTCCTTCCCTCTCCTCCTGCTGCTGCGCCCATTCGTCCTCAACCAGATGGATTGACGCAGTGGCTACAACAGTGGACTTAAGCATAAGAAAGATGGTGTGCATGGCACCGTGTCGGGTAGCGTGACTCCTTGGTACCTAACAATAACATTGCACATGGTTATGTTCTTCCACAGGAAGGAGGCTTCCCATGGCATCTCCCTGATGAGCTAATATTACAACCCCCTTTTTTTCCCACTGTGAATTATGAAAAACAGAGACAGATTGCTTTGTGTCTAATAATAAAAGCAGCTGCCACATGTGTGCCGTGCATGATGAAGCAAGTGCCATGAAGGCAGCAAGGGACATCCAATGCTGAGAATGTGTAGGAACCGCCCTAAACTGTCCCCGTGAAGCACTGACTTGCCGCCCCCTCCACGGGCCCTAGCCCCAACCACCCCCCTGTCTCTGCAGGTCTGATGACTCCAGGGACCCCCTGTGACTGGAATCCCAAAGGGTGTGCTCTGTGTCTGGTTGACCTCACTGAGCATTTCTTCAGATACTTGGCTCATGGGTAGAGCAGCAAGATTTTAGTAAATAAATGAATAGAATCCTGTATGTAGGTCTGGTCACTTTCTAAGGTGGTGGGAAAGCCTTTAGGTTGTTTTGTTTGATTTTTGTTTGGTTGGGTTGTTTTTGTTTTTCACAGAACCGAGGGGTTGAACTCGGGATCTTGTACACACTTTGCAAATGCTCTACCACTGGGCTGCACCCTAAGCCCATTTAAAAAAAATTTGGGGGAGGAGAAGGACCTGGCATCCCACTCCCAAAAATCAATCCGCCATTGAAAACCCTATGAATAGCAGAGACGCATTGACAATACTGTTTTGCTTGTTGTTCATAGGGTCACTATAAGACACAGACTTGAGAGCACCTGACAATAACAACATAGCATCTACACAGGTACTATGTTATTTTAGATAAGGGACTTGAGGATATGCAGGCTCTGGTATCTAGGGGTTCCTAGAACCAACCCCCATAGACCACCAGGCGATGACTGCATCATTATTAACCATAGTCACCATGATGTAGGGTAGATCACTTGAACTTATTCCCCCTATCAGCAGAGATTTGTTGGCCCAATGTTATCTGCTTCTTCATCCCGTAGGAAGGGTATCAATAGCGAGGATACTTCCGAAGGGACCACCCCTGTAGATGATCGCGTTCCCCCAAGCCTCCATCCTGGAGGGATTCAGCACCAGGCGCCCCTGGACAGCTCTGGACGCTGAACCCTCCCGGAACCATTCTTTGACTGGAGTTTCCCACCGGAGCCTTTTGGTGGTTGCTCCACAGGCTCGGAGAGAGGAAACTACTTTGCCGTGCGGAGGAGGGGCGGAGTCGCAGCATGACTGGCAGCCTCATACGCCAATGACGCTTGGTGTTCGGCCGGCCGCGCTCAGGGAGGCCAATGTGCATGGACGTGGGCGGGGCGTGGGCGGTGGCCCGCTGAGTCCGGGGCTCTCCCGGCCCGAGGCGGCGGTGTCGCGACCGCGCGGCGGTTGGCGGCGGCGGCAGCGGCGGTGGTGGCGGGGGAGTGGCCGGGTGCAGGTTCGTGCGGGGCTTCGGGGGCCCGGGGAGGCGGGGCGAGGCGGGCCGGGGGTCCGGGGAACTGGGCCTGCCGCTTGGAGGGGCCCGGCTCCGGCGTCCGGCGGCGCGGGGTATACAGATGGCGCTCAATAAGTGCCCAGCGGACGAATGAGCCGGTCCGACTCCCGGTGTGAGTGGCCGCGCCGCCCTCGCCCCGCCGTGCAGCCCGGGGTGGCCGCACGCCCCGTGGGCACCTATTGGGCGCCTATTGTGTGCCTTGGCGGCCCTGAGAGGCGGAGGTCGCCGCGTGGAGGGAGCGCTGGTTCAGGTGGCGCCGGGCGACCCGGGTCATCTCCACTGCCAGGAGGGGCGGGAGACCCTGCGGCCGGGACTCGGGGAGGAGGGCAGGGCGCGGCCACGGGTCCCCCAGCAACAGGGAAGCTCTAGGGTCCTGCGAGGTCCACGCGCCAGCCGTCACTGAGGAGCCTTGTGGCGGGCGCAAGGGGTGCGGCTCAGGGCGGGGGTGGGCCGGGGGTCGGCCGGGGAGGCTCTTCTGAGGGGGGTCCCTGGACTGTGAGCCAAAAGAAGAGGTCGGGGGAGAGGAGAATCGATGCGGAGAGAACAGCACGTGCCAAGGCCCGGGGGTAAGACGGAGCTCAGCACATCCGAGGGCTGGGAAGGCTAGCGTGGTATGAGGTGAGGCAGAGGCCGGTCTTGCAGAGCCTCAGCCTTGGGGTAAAATGTTTGGATTCTCTGTCAGGCCCGGGGGAAGCCATGTGCAACCAAAGAAGGCCGGTCTGAGAAGGCGTGTCTCTGAGGCCTAATGTGGGAGTCTCTGGGCTCATGTGCCCACAGAGCACTTGCAATGTGACTGAGGAGCAGGATTTTATTGTATTGATTTACTTTGTTTTATTTTTATTTTTTAGTAGTAGAGATTGAACCCAGGGCCTTATGTGTGTTTTGTCAAGGGCCATATTACTGCACTGTACACCCAGCCCATATTTTGTTTTCTGAGACAGGATCTCATTAAGTTATGCAGGCTGCCTCTGGCCTTGAACTCATGATCCTCCTGCCTCAGCCTCATGAGTGCCAGAGTTACAGGTATGCGCCACCGTGCCCGGCTTAAATTGTATTTAATTGTAATTAATTTAAGCAGACACGCATGGCCAGAGGCTGTCATATTGGGCAGCGCAGGGCTGGGAAGTTTTCCATAGGTGGCAGTGCTGGGCATCGGCCCTGGGGTGCAACTGAGTTTCAGGCATGACAGCCTGAACTAGCACTGGTTGGATAACTCCACAGCCAACCCCGTTTCCCCTGGTGTTCACAGTTGCCGCTGAAACGATGAGCCCCCAGCCACAAAGCTGGGCTCCGTAGCACCCTGAGGCACCAGCGTGACCCCACGGTGACCGGCACAACCGAGGTCGCCACAATGATGAAGCTGTTAGTGGCCAAAATCCTGTGCATGGTGGGCGTGTTCTTCTTCATGCTGCTGGGCTCGCTGCTCCCTGTGAAGGTCATCGAGGCAGACTTCGAGAAGGCCCACCGCTCCAAGAAGATCCTCTCCCTCTGCAACACCTTTGGTGGCGGAGTCTTTCTGGCCACCTGCTTCAACGCACTGCTGCCCGCCGTGAGGGAAAAGGTAAGACCTCCCAGGAGGCGGCTTCGGCCCTTGGCACCTTAGGGCCCAGGGACTCTCGTGGTTTTCAACACTGACTGCAAGGCCTCAATGCCGTGAGGGTGATGGAAAGGAAAACAAATAGCTGTGCGACTTTGAATTAGTTGCCACCCCTCTCTGTGCCTTACCTGGTAATCAGGGGTTTGCACTAGACCCAGGTTGGGACTAGACTGACAAGGCCAACAGGTGACTGTCAAATGTCCAGACCAGTCTGTCTATTCCAGATAGCACGTGCTGAACTAAATGTGGCTGGTTTTGCCAGGTGTGGTGGCCACGCCTCTGATCCCAGCACTTGGGAGGCTGAGGCGGTAGAATGGCGAGTTCCAGGCTGGCCTGGGCCTCGCAAGACCTTGTCTCAACCTCATGAGATCTCATCCCCAGGTAGGGGCAGAGGTGGTCATGCTGGCCACACCTGTGAGCCCAGTGCTGGGAGGCTGAGGTGGGAGGATGGCCAGGTCCAGGCTGGCCTGGGCCTCACAAGATCCCGTCTTAACCTTGTGAGATGATGAAACCTTGCCTCAAAAAAAAGAAAAAAAAGGGAGCTGCTCTCCAGTGCCTGTATCAGGCAGCTCTTGCTGTGTAACGATCAGAACAAACCTGGCATCTGGAGAACACAGGCGCTTATTGTCTTACAGTTTCCTGGGGTCAGAAGTCTGGGTGCAGCTTAGCAGCATCCTTGGCTTCAGGACCACAAAAGTGGCCATTAGGGGCCTCCTGGGCTGTGGTCTCATCTCAGCATCTGACAGCGGAAGGACTGGCCTCCACGAGTGTGTGGTGGTCACCCACATTCTGGTCCTTGCTGGCCGTCAGACTGAGGGCTTGAGTTTCTCAGTTGGCTAGGAGCGGCCTTAGCCCCTCAGTATGTGGGCCTCCGCTGGCTTCACAAGCAAGCCGTGAGCAGCCGGTCCTTCCACAGAGGGTCGGTGTCACGTACGTGGTGACTGAAGTGGCTTTGCTTCTCCATCCCTCCAGCGCCCTGGGGGAGACACCATCCAGGGAGTGACTGTGGGCAGGCAGGGGCACTGGGGGCCCCTAGAGGAGCCCACAGATGCTCCTTGTCTCCTGGGCCTGTGCC
The DNA here is from genome assembly GCA_007922755.1 of Pedetes capensis. Taxonomy (NCBI): domain Eukaryota; kingdom Metazoa; phylum Chordata; class Mammalia; order Rodentia; family Pedetidae; genus Pedetes; species Pedetes capensis. The sequence continues at coordinate 58,913 of VMDO01008297.1, read as the reverse complement.
GGGTGTGGTCTGCACGGAGGAGATGCAGAGCTACCAGCTCTCCCTGAGGGAGCCCTGGCTTTGTGGCCCCTCCCCTGTGTCCTTGCCCAGGGAGGGACAGAGGCACCGTGGCCTGGGATCTGTTCCTTTGAGCCTGTCAGGGTGGCAGGTGGAATTCCCCGAGGACCCCTAGGTGCCCACCTGGGCCTGCCTTGTGGCTCAGGCTGTGAATATGATGCGCGTGTGTGTGTGTGACGTGTGTGACTGGTACCCGCCAGGCACTGGTGCTGTGGTGACAGGGGATGAGGTCCTCAGGGTCCACCCTAAGGCCTTCGGCACACTACTGGCCCCTCTGCTTCTCTGCCCTCCCCCTTTCTGCAGTACCGGGCGGGGGGGCTGAACCCAGGGTTCCCCACCAAGCTGCACCCCAGCCCATTTTTTATTTTTTATTTTGAGTCAGGGTCTCGCTCAATTGCACAGGCTGTCTCTGGCCTCAAACTGGCGATCCTCCTGCCTGCCCCTACTGAGGGCTGGGATGACAAATGGGCACCTGGCTCCAGCCCCTTTTTGTCTCATAGCGTGTGGGGTTGTCCCCAGCTACCCCTCCCTCAGCCAGGACTCCTGCGGGGCTGCCGCTCCTGTCCCTCTTCCACGCCCATGGCCTCTCCTGAGCTGTGGCTCCCTCAGTGGGCACAGCCCCTGCCACAGGGCTGGGCTCGCAGTCCCCCTTGAACGGGCTCCAGTTCTGCATCTTGTCCTTCCCGCCTGGCGGAGGCCTCTGGACCACAGGGAGCAGGTTGAATGGCCTCGCCATAGAAACCACCTCCTGCCACAGCAGGTTCTCGCCTGGGGGCACCTCCACCCCCAGGGGACACTGGGCAGTGTCTGGGGACATCTGTGGTCCTCATAACTGGGAAGCTCATGGCACAGGCTTGCAGTGCCTGGGCACTCATCCCCAAGAATGACCTGGCCCTCAGCGTGCCCTCCCCAGTCACGAAGCCAGAAATGTCCACCGATGTTCCCAGGTCGCTGCTGCTGTGGGTGCTTTCAGCTGTAACAGAGGTAGGGAGAGAGGGCTCTGTGGGTCAGCCATCTGGGAATGCCCCTGCCGCCGTCCTGATTACACTGCGGGGCAGGCAGTCCTGGGGTTCTAACGCACCCGCCTTCCATCAGCGCTTCGCCCTGGCAGATGGGGTCCCTGCCCCGGGAGGCATCTTCATGCTGCCTGCGGCTCCCGTCCAGCCTATGTCCAGGTTACTCCTCCTAAGGTGGCCCCTCAGAGAGCCTGCGGGGAACAGGGAGCTGCAGGAACCGTGGCCACAGGCCCAGCGGTAGCAGAGGCTGTGGATCAAGCACAGCCCCCAAGAGAGGAGACCAGCCAGGGTCGAGGGAGATGAGGAGGAGAGGCAGGGCAGGGGCCCAGGGCACCATGTCAGAATGCTCGGTGTGAGTCCCACAGGCGCCCTGAGGGGGTCGCTGCGGGAGGTGTCGCCAGCAGCCTGTGGATAAGGTGGGGGTCTAGATGGACCACGTGAGGACCTTGGAGGTGGTAAGATGTGGAAACTGTGTCAGGGTGACTGGGCCCTGCTGGCTTGAGGAAGCTACACCTGTCTGCAGAAGGGATGTGAGGGAAATGTGAAGCTCCCACAATTTAGTATGGGGCGCCTCGCTCAGGTGGGGTCCCAGGCATTACAGCGCAGAGCTGGAGGGTGAGAATCTACCTGCCATGAGCACAGGTGAAGGAGGAACATTCTAGACAGCATGGGCGGCATGTGCTAAGGCCCTAAGGCTGCAGAGAGCTCCCTGTGCACACGTATCTCAGCGAAGCCAGGGAAGAGACGCAAGTCTCCTGCTTGCCATGCCTGCTACCTGAGCTTCCGTGAATTAAAATTGACCAACATCTGACACCCTGATCTTTGGCCACTCCAGCCATGTTTCACATTTTTTTTGGCCACTGCAAAAAGGCTTCCTTTTTATCAGCAAATATTAGTTGTACAAACTAATGAGTTTCATTGTGACATTTTCATGTACCCACATCTAGCGTTTCCATGCCACCGTAGTACTAGGAGTAGAGCCAAGGCCTCGCACATGCTAGACAAGCACCCTACCACTGAACTGCACCCCCAGTCCTTTTTTATTTTTTGAGACACGGGCTCGCTAAATTGCATAGGTTGCCTTTGGCCTCTCGCCAGGCATCCTCCCGCCTCAGCCTCCCCAGCGCTGTGATCCGGGGCGTGGCCACTGTGCCCGGCTCCGCCCCTGCCTGGAGACAAGATCTCGCCGGGTGGAGACAGGGTCTCCCGAGAACCAGGCCCCAGGCCGGCCTGGTACCCGCCCTCCTCCCGCTCCAGCCTGGGATCCCTGCTCAACCCCTCCCCTTCCTGCACCCCTCGCGTGGCCGGGCCACCCTCTGGCGCCGGCCCCTGACGCCGCCCCCACGTGTCCCGGCCAACGCAGCTACAGGAGGTGCTGAGCATCGGGCACATCCGCTCCGACTACCCACTGGCCGAGACGCTGCTGCTGCTGGGCTTCTTCCTGACGGTGTTCCTGGAGCAGCTGGTGCTGACCTTCCGCAGGGAGCAGCCGTGCTTCATCGACCTGGAGACCTTTAACGCGGGCTCGGACGCGGGCAGCGACTCCGACTACGAGAGCCCCTTTGCGGGCGTGGGCGGAGCGCGCAGTCGCGCGCTCTACGCTGAGGCCCCTGCGCACGCGCATGCGCATGGCGCCGCGCTGCGCCTGCGTGAGCTGTCGCGGCCCGGCCCACTGCGCATGCTCAGTCTGGTCTTCGCGCTGGCCGCGCACTCGGTGTTCGAGGGCTTGGCACTGGGGCTGCAGGAGGAGGGCGAGCGCGTGGTCAGCCTGTTCGTGGGCGTGGCCGTGCACGAGACGTTGGTGTCCGTGGCTCTGGGCGTCAGCATGGCCCGCAGCGCCGTGCCCCTGCGGGACGCGGCCAAACTAGGGCTGGTCGTGAGTGCCATGATCCCACTGGGCATCGGGCTGGGGCTGGGCATCGAGAGCGCGCGCGGCGCGGCCGGCCGCGTGGCCTCGGCGCTGCTGCAGGGGCTGGCGGGCGGCACCTTCCTCTTTGTCACCTTCCTGGAGATCCTGGCCAAGGAGCTGGAGGACAAGAGCGACCGGCTGCTCAAGGTCCTGTTCCTGGTGCTGGGCTACGCCGTGCTGGCCGGCATGGTCTTCCTCAAGTGGTGAGGCTTGGCCTCCTCCATGGCCTCCCCGCATGCCGGCGCCAGGGCTCCTTTGAGAAGCTCCCCAAGGTCTTCACCAAAGCCGTGTGACCCTGTCCACCCCAGGCCACAGATCTTATCACCCGTGGCCGGTGTGGTCAGGCCCAGGCCAGGAGCGCCGCTGGCTGAACCGCTGGAAGCAGCCAGGCCCCTGGGACCCTGGCCAGCCGCTTCTCAGCCTCCACAGCCCTGGAGTCTCCAAGGGAAGCCGGGCCCCGCCGGATGTGGGGTGATGCCTCCCACCTGCACCCCCACAGAACCTCGACAGCTGCCTTTAGCAGTGTCCCAGGTATGGCCTGTCCCCTGGCAGCCCAGCAGGGCGTCTTGGGATCAAGGTGGCCGCTCCACCCTGGGGATTTTACTTTGCCTGGCTGAAGCCAGCAGCCCAGGGTGCTTCCCGGCTGCCCTGCACCCGGCCTGGCCGCTGCCTCCCTCAGACCTCGAGGCCCCACAGTCCCCTGCTTGGTCTCTGTCATAGCTGCTGGGCCCACCTCGACTCCCACACAGATCCCAGCCCCGCACTTGGCCTCCAGCAGCTGGGCCGGCCCCTCGGCTGGTGCTCTGCGCTCAGACTCCTGTGCCCGATTCATCCACCACCCTACCCGACCTCTGTCCCCTCAGTGGGACTTTTAGGCTTCCCAGCAAGAATTGGCCCCCATCTGCCTGGGCCCTGGCTCTGGGCAGAACCCCCCAGTCCTCGTCACTCCCACCTGGACTGTAGTGGCTGGTGAAGGGTGGGTGCCCCAGGGCTGGCCTACCACCCAGCCGGCCCCCAGGACGCAGGCGGAGCCCAAGGTGGGGGTGACTTTGGCCCCAGCCCCAAATTGAGCTCTGGGAGCCTCAGAAGCCGGGGCCATCTCGTCTGCCGCCCTCAATAAACAGTTCAGACCCCACCTCTGGGCGCCCACATCCTTCCACAGACACGCCACTGGTGCTCCTGGGGGTTCCTGCCTGCATCTTTCCCAAGAACCCTTCCCGGAGCTCTGCCAAGCACAACCCTGTCTGCACCATGTCAGCTCAGCGTTTCCCACTTGCTCCACCTGGCCTGGGGTCCCGTCCAGGAGGCTCTGCCCCAGGTGGACGGGTCATCGTGGAGCCGTTGTGTCCCCGCAGGGAGGGATCTGGAGTCTGCACATGGCCAGGGGCACAGCCCACATGGGAGCGAGGCTTGGGGTCCTCTGTCCCCCACGTCCTGCAGGACCTGTGTCAGGCAGAGCAACCTCCTCCAGGGTCACCAGCAAGAACCTGCCGGTACCCCAAAAGCACAAAGTGGTGCCCCCCCACCCCCCCATGTCAGCTTTGTGTGGTGGTCCTGGGATGCCAGCAAGCCCGCCGGTCCACCCCATGCTGCCACCTGCCACAAAGGCCCCTGTGCTGGCCACCTGTGCACCCTGAGGGCCACTCACCTCCACAGTTGGCCCTTGGGCCCAGCAGGTCAGCATGGGTCCCCCAGAGCCCACCTGCTGCCACCACCCCTCACCTCTGCCCTTTGCTCCCTGGGGTCCCCACCCCATCAGGCCCCTAAAGCTTATGCAGGCCCCAGGAGGCAGGGACAGTGCCCAGTTGCGACCCTGCCCCCAGGATGCCCTCCCCGTCTGCCATGGTCAGGGGACAGGGTCAGCCCCGGGCTGCCCACCGCTGGGGCTGTAGAGGGCCAGGGAGGATGCCGCCCAGGGCAGTGGGTGACGGGGGCTCATCTTGGGGCTTTCCCCTCTTCCTACAAGGAGGTTGCCACAGCCCTATGACAGGGTGGAAAGTAGCAGCGTGGCCGCCCCAGCCCGGGCCAGAGGCTGAACTCCCTCCTGGGCCCCTGGCGGACGTGGCCAAGGCTGGCCTGGACCAGGGTCTTCTTGCAGCCCCAGCCTGCCCTCTGACCGTCGCGTAGCCGCCAGAGTGAGGTGGGAGCTGTCACCGCAGGCTGGGCTGGCCACAGTCGGCCAGGAAAGGCTCGGACACCTGCACAGCCTCCACATCCCAGGACAGGCAGGTGGCCTCTGAAGCCAGGCACCTCCTGTGTGGCTCCTGCACACCGCGACTCACCTGAGGGGATGCCAGGTGATGTCTGGGGCCATGCAGCCACCCCACACAGCAGCGGGCTGGGGAGTCCCGGGGGAGGTGACGCCACGTGGCAGTAATAACAGCGTGCCACCCTCACCGCCTCTCGTTTGTGTTCCTGTGGCAGGAGTGATTAGTGCAGGCGGAACCAGGAGGGCCCGCCCGGTTCTCCTCATTTTCACACTCGGCCTGGCTGGCCGCTGGGGATCCTCCACCCCACGTCCCACCCAGGACCCCAGGTGTCCCCCGATGCTCCTGGACAGGCAGGGTGCCGAGGCCTGCAGCAGGGCTTGGGAGCTGTGCTCTGAAGACCCCAGGACACCACCGATGGCCATCGGGCACCAAGTCCCCCCATCCCGGCCACCCACAGGCCTCTGCAGGGCGGGGTCCCCACTGAGCCACCAACGGACCCTGGCTTCTCCTTGAAGAGAGGCCGCCAGGCCATCCGGAGACTTTCTGTCCAGGGACCAGCGGGGGCTCTGAGCCAGCCACGCTCCAGCCACTTAAGGTGGCCCCAGGGAGAGGGACCGCGCCTCAGTCAGTGCTCTGGGTATTCTTGCACCCTGTGCGGGGTGGGAGGCCAAGCCGCGGCCCTGGCTCTAGGGTGGAGCACAGAGTTCGCACCTCTACCAAGTTGCCAGCAACTGCTGACTCCACTGGGTTGGAGCCAGGGGGCCCTTGTTGCCCTGCTTCAGAGCCCCGCCACATAAAGAGCCAAGTCATTCTCTGTGGGGCCTCCTGGGCCCTGCAGGGTGCTGAGCAGAATCCCTGGCCCCCCCCGCCCGCCCCCCCACTCCACACCTGGAGCTTCCCCCATCATGGCAGCCAGGCATGTCCCCAGACATCGCTCAGGATCCCCTGGGGGCAGAATTGCCTCTGGTGAGACCTCAGGCCCCGGAACTACAGCAGCTCACACTCCAGTGAACACAACAGATCAATATACGATGCAATGTCAGGGAGCAATAACCACCACCACCCCCGAAAAAATCAAGAGAGGGAGGGTGAAGGGCAGGGGTCATAGCACTGTGGTCAGGAAGAGGACTCTGAGGAGATGACATTTGAGAGGTCCTGGAGGAAGCAAGTGATAAGGAGCTGGAGCAAGAGGTTTCCTGGCTCAGGAAGTAGTCTGTGCAAAGGTCCTGGGGCCTTTCCACAGATTGCAGTGTTTTCTTCCAGTGGCCAGAGTTTTCTGGGCTTCCTATAATGGAGACCCCAGAGTTTTATGCTGCCAGTGATGGAGGCATCAGGGACCTGCTCCCCCGAGGTGGTGATGCAACAGCCTCCCATATGTTGGAGGGCAGCCCAGCCTGCCTGCAGGGGCAGGTGCTGGGGTGAGCTTTGCATTTTCTGTCGTGTGCCGGGTCCCAGGAGCAGCAGCAGGCAACTCCAGTGGATGCCACCAGGCAGAAACCAGGTTGGCAGCTGCCAGTCTATTTGGGTTTGAGACAGGGTCTGGTTATGCAGCCCTGGCTGACCTTGAATTCACACTCCTCCTGCTCAGCTCCCGAGTTCTGCAGTGACAAGTGTGTGCCACCCTCCTCAATGAGCCTGCTTGCTTTTGTTATTGTCATTGCTTTATTCATGTATATTAAGAACCTACTTGTTAGCCAGGCGCAGTGGCTCATGCCTGTAATCCCAGCACTCAGGAGGCTGAGGCAGGAGAATCACAGGTTCGAGGCCAGAGGCAGCTCACATAACTTATTGAGACCCTGTCTCAAGATAAAAAAAAATAAATAAAAATGAAGGAACCAGGCGCCTGTAATCCCAGTGACTCGGGAGGCAGAGGCAGGAGGATCGCAAGTTGGAGACCAGAGGCAGTCTGTGTAATTTAGCACAACCCTGTCTCAAAAACTAAAAAAAGAAAAGAAAAGGGCTGAAGGTGCAGCTCAGGTCCAGCACTTGCAAAGTATGCAAGCATGAGGCCGTGAGTTCAACCCCCCGTACTGCAAAAATAAATAAATAAAAATAAAAATGGGCTGGGGATGCAGCCTAGTGGTAGATCACTTGCAAACTATGTTCGAGGCCCTGGGTTCAACCCCTGTGTATTGCAAAAATACAGTAAAATTTAAAAAAAAAAAAAAAACCCTACTTGTTTTTGAAGACAAACCAGCTTATGACAAATGATCTCTTTATTTTAAAATCCTGATACTAAAGTTAAAAAACAACAAGCCTTTGTGAGCAGAACTCGGCAGTGATGATGCCTCCCGAGGCCGTTGTAGGCTGCCTCCGCTCTGCCCGAGCACTGCGTTCATCCAGGAAGCATGAAGAACGGGGAACGACACGAGGGCTGGCTGCCTGTCTGGCCCCGCGGCCAGTACAACTGGAGACGCCCGGGGCTCACTCTGCCCGGCCAGGGTGGGGAGGTCCGGGACTCCGCAGATGGACGGATTCCCTGGCACCTTGACAGGAGGAGGGTGTGCAAGGCAAGACCGACTAAAGGTTCCCCAGCTAGGCCCGCAGAGGGCTGTGGACAGGAAGGACAGGGCAGGGGTGCGGCCACCTACTCCAGCCCACTGCATGGTCACCTCAGAGCCCGATGGAGCTGAGTTCCAGGCCCCGCCTGGCCTCTTCCTTGCTGGGCCACCTTGAGCAAGTCCCTTGCCTTCTCTGAGCCCCGGGTTCCAGATGAGGGTGGGCACAGGCTCAGCCCCCGCCCTGCTTCAGGCTGGAGGATCGGGGGCAGCCCCTCTGCTTACCAGGGAGCCGGTCAGCATCTCACGACCTTCCTTGCCCTCCTCCAGTGCTCACGGCACCCGTCACCTCCCCAGAGAGGGAGCAAGGGTGAGGGTACCCTGGGGGGCTCAGGAACCCCACTGTCCAGCACTGACCCACTCTGCCTCCCCAGTGCCTGGGTGGCGCTGCCTGCCACGGGGTGCTGACAGCCAGGGGCCGGCTGGGCGGGAACCGAGGCCTGGCCTCCGCTGGCCCGGGAGCTATAAATAGCAGACGTCCGCGTGGACTCGTGGCGCCCGCTCCCCTGCTCATGAGTCAGCCCGGCCGGCGCCCAAGGAGCCAGAGAGCCTGCCAGGGCTGGACGCCGGGCACTCAAGAGCCGGGCAGCCCCTAGGGGGTGGGGTTGTACCCAGCAACCCTGAGGGGCAACAGTGAGCCTCACTGACATACAGGGAAACTGAGGCTCAGGAGGGGGCGCTTCTCTGGGATGCGGCCGCCCAGATGGAGCCCGCTCTGTCTGCAGAGCCCCAAGATGAGAGAAGGGCCTGGGCCTCCTCCTGCAGGGTCCCTGTGGGCTGGGGGAGAGGGAGGCCCAGGATGGACGGGGTGCGAGGAGGAGGAGGGGTGGGCGCAGGCCAGGGACGACCTTCCAGGTGGAAGTGCTAGGGCAGCACCCACCTTCCCAGCACCCCCAGGCCCATCAAAGACCCACCGTCTCTCACCCCTGTTGGGTTCCACCACTGCCAAGGACACCCACCCAGCTCAGGCCCGTGCCTCAATTTTTTATTGTTTGTTTTTTTTTTTTTTTTTTTTCCAGTACTGAGGGTTGAACCCAGGGCCTCGCACCTGCATGCTCTGCAAGTGCTGGACCACTGAGCTTCACCTCAGCCCTTTATTTTTTTATTTTTTTATTTTTTTCTTTTTGAGACAGGGTCTCGCTAAATTACGCAGACTGCCTCTGGTCTCGAACTTGCGATCCTCCTGCCTCCGCCTCCCGAGCCGCTGGGATTACAGGTGCCGGACCACGCCCGGCCTTGTTGTTGTTTTGTTTCTTGTTTTTTGGCTTTGGTTTGGTTTTTTATTTTCAAGACAGCGTCTTGAGAGGCCCAGGCCAGCCTGGAACTTGCCAGCCTCCAGCCTCAGCCTCCTCAGCACTGGGCTCCCAGGCGCGGCCACCGCGCCTGGCTCCGCCCCCACCTGGAGATGGGATCTCGCCAGGTGGAGACAGGGGCTAGCAGGCCCAGGCCTGGAACTCCTCAGCCTCCAGCCTCAGTCTCCCGACTGCTGGGACCCCAGGCGAGGTCCTGGCTCCCAGCTCTCTGCTTCTGTTTCTTTCTCCCTTTCTTTTCTTTCTTTATTCACAGTATCGGAGGCTGAGCCCAGAGCCCCACATGAGGCAAGCGCTTTGAAGATTTTTAAAAATTTGAGGCTGGGTCTCTAAGTTCCCCAGCGGCCCGGACCTGGAGCTCATGGCTCAGCCTCCCGAGGGCTGGGGTCTCAAGTGTGTGTCGCCTGTCCTGGCCGTTCACTTATTTTCAAACCCCCCAGGACTAAGCCCTGGGATGCTGAGGGCCCCTGTGTACCCACTGCCTGACCCCTGCACCACGCCTGCCCTGTGGCACAGCTGCTTGTGGATCCATTGACCGTTCCCGCCCCGGCCCAGCCCAGCCCTGAGGCTGCCCCTGACCTCCTGCGGGCTCTGGTCCCCGTCGCTCAGCTCCCAGGCAGAGGGACCCGCGCCCGGGCCTCGCCTGCTGCCCACCCGGATCCGGGACCCCAGTGGCCCCGGGGGGCGGGGTGGGGTCCCGGCCCTGCGCCCTGCGGGCCCTGGGCGCGTTCTGGGCGCGGGGCGGCGGTGACCTTGCGCGCGGCCCTGGGCGCGGGTCCCGGGCGGGGCGGAGCGCGGCCGGCGGGCGGGGACAGCGCGGGCGTGGCGGCGGCGGCGGCGGCGGCGGCAGCGCTGCGTGGACACCGGAGCGGAGCAGCAGTGGCCGCGGCGCCGCAGGGACCAGTGGCCCAGGTAGGCGGCGGGGCGCGGGAAGGGCCGGGGTCCCCGCAGTCCCACGAGGCCGGGCCCCGAGGGCCCCCCGCGCCCCTCCTTTGTCCCGGCCCCACCCTCCCGGGCCTCCAGGGCCGGACCCGCCTGCGCCGCGGACCCGGGCCTCAGCGAGGCCCCCGCCTCCTGACTCTGCCCAGCCCACCTCTGCCTCGGTTTCCTCATCCGCTCCCCACAAGGCCGTCCCCACCCCAGACGTACCCCGCTGAGCCCCCCGGCCCTCTGCTGGGCCAAGCCCCTGGCTCAGGACCTCCTCCCTCCATGCAGACCCCCCTGAGTCCAGGGAGACCCTGGGCTTCCTGCCTCCCGGGTCCCCTCACTGGTCAGCTGCCCTTCGGCCAGATGCCCCAATGGCCAGACACCCGCCGGCCAGGGCTGCCCCAGCTTCCCTGCGCCCTGGGCACTTTCATCCCAGCCCCAGCTCCCGGGCCCAGCCCTGCGCTGGCCAGCTGACCAATGGCTGGGGCCAGCCCTCCTGGCAGGGCGCCTCGGGGTGGGCTGCAGGCCACAGAAGAGTCCCCAGGGCCGTGTGCCCAAGCAGGGCCACCTCAAGTCCTGCTCCGGCTCTGCCACCTCCTTGCTCCGTGACCTTGAGCCGGTGCCTTCCCCTCCAGGTTCAGCGCCCATGACCCCCTGCCCTGAAGGAGGTGGAGATGGAGATGGGTTCCACTGGCATCAGGTGGCCCCGGGGTGGGGACTCGGGGTAACTGAATGAGGAGTCCTAGTCGGAGCTCCGAGACCCCAACAGGGCCACTGGGTGGGGGGCATTTTTCCTGACTAGAGCTGCAGCCCAAAGCAAGGCAGGGATTGGACCTGGGGTGCCAGGACCCATCGCCATCAGCTGTCCCGGGTCCCCAGGCCGGGAGGGCAGAGTGTGGCTGTGCAGTGTGCCGCCTCTCAGGGCCCACATGAAGGAGGAACGTGGCAGAGCCGGCGGCCTCCCGGGCCAGCAGCCCCTGGCCTCCTCCCCAAGCTGAGGACCACTGTGCGGAGGATCCACGCAGCTCCCCGTGGTTACAGACTCAGTCTGTAGCTCCCAGAGCTGGGCCTTTTCTCAGCCTCTTATTTCCTGACAAATCTGTACCTGACGCGGCTGGGAACGCGCCTTCAGACCACCGCGCTCAGAACGCCCACCCCCCTCTCCTCAGGGCTCCTCGGGGCTGGGCACCCGCAGGCTTTGCCCACCAAACACACTGCTGTCCTAGCACATGCTGGGTAGGCACATGAAGGCTCCATTTCACAGATGAGCAAACCGAGGCCCAGGGGCATGGGTCTGCTCGCCCTGGTTCACACTCCCAGGTGGCCCTCAAGCCCTCCCACTCACACACGCACCCAAGGGAAGTAACCTGCCCAATGGGCGCAGGGAGGTGACAGCCAGGTCACGCAGAGCCCGGTTCCCTCCCCTGGCCCTCTGTGAACCCTCTTGCCGAGGGACCCTCGCCGGCTGGGAAGGAAGAAGGGGAGGGGTCTCCCCTGCTTTATATGAATGAGTATGGTGGCTTTGGGGCCAGGCCTCCGGTTCTTCCCCCACCTCCAGCTCTTCAGGATCCACTGTGCTGTGTCACCTTCTGCTGCTGCTGGCCCTCTCTGAGCGCAGGAGAGAGAGGTGCTAAGAGGACTCCCTAACCCTGAGCGGGAAGCTAGACTAGGCCAGAGCACCGCTTGGAAGCAGAGAGTTTGGGGATCCAGCTTGTCTATTTAGCTTTGGTTTTCGCATTCTGAGCGCGCCCTGGGCTATGAGCCCCTGCATCCCCAAGGTCTGCTGTGGGGATCAGCGCCATGATTTGCAAAGTGTGGACCCCCAGGGTCAAGGTCACATTGATGGGGAGGACAGAGGAGAAGCTTTTACGACGCACGTTCCGAGGGCTGCAGCTGGGGGCTAAGTGACTCCTTATGTCTACAGCCGAGGCCCCCAGACCTGAGTTTTACCACCACGTGGCTCACTCGTGGCCTGGGACCCTCTGGGTTGGAGTCAGAGCAGGGAGCCTTGGTTGTTGGAGACACTCCATGTCACTTGCTGGGATGGGGCAGGGGGAAACTGAGGTTTGGGGTGTCCAGGTGGTTTGCTGGTGTCTCAAAGCCATGCAGGTGTGGGCAGGAAAGGTGGTCAAGTCTGGGGCTCGCAGGAGCCCACGGCCACATGGCAAGGGGAGGGGAGTTCGTGGCTGGCTGGGAGGGAGCCTGCCGGGTGTGTGTCCTGACATCACCCACGCCTATTCCAGCCCAGAGTCCCCTTGGGAAGGCTCAGGCCCCGGATTTTGTCAGGGCAAAGCAAGCAAAAGGCGCTGGCAGGAAGCCTGCCCGCGGGGCAGAACCGCCAAGTCAGCCAGGACGAGCAGAAGGCCCTCCCGGGACACTGGGGAGCCGAAGCCTGTCCCCTGGGGCTCAGGGCTGTCTGTCCCCACGGGCCAGGTGACCCTTTGTGTGTGACTGTCCTCTCTGCACAGGGTCAGTCTGGGGTTCTAGCAGCCGGCCCCCGGCCCCCACTGGCGCCGGGAAAATGCCAGAGCAGAGCAACGATTACCGAGTGGTGGTGTTCGGCGCCGGTGGTGTGGGCAAGAGCTCGCTGGTGCTGCGCTTCGTGAAGGGCACGTTCCGCGACACGTACATCCCCACCATTGAGGACACCTACCGGCAGGTGATCAGCTGCGACAAGAGCGTGTGCACCCTGCAGATCACAGACACCACCGGCAGCCACCAGTTCCCAGCCATGCAGCGGCTGTCCATCTCCAAGGGCCACGCCTTCATCCTGGTCTTCTCGGTCACCAGCAAGCAGTCGCTGGAGGAGCTGGGCCCCATCTACAAGCTCATTGTGCAGATCAAGGGCGGCGTGGAGGACATCCCTGTCATGCTGGTGGGGAACAAGTGCGACGAGACGCAGCGGGAGGTGGACACCCGCGAGGCGCAGGCCGTGGCGCAGGAGTGGAAGTGCGCGTTCATGGAGACCTCGGCCAAGATGAACTACAACGTGAAGGAGCTTTTCCAGGAGCTGCTCACGCTCGAGACGCGCCGCGCCGTCAGCCTCGGCACCGAGGGCAAGCGGGCCGGCAAGCAGAAGAGGACAGACCGCGCCAAGGGCAAGTGCGCCCTCATGTGAGCCGCCGCCTCCAGCCTCCAGCTGCGCCGCCGCCTCCCAGCTCTGCCTCCTCCCCTGCTTCCCCCCTTCCTCCGCCTCTTCCTTCTCTCTCCTCCTTCTAGTTCTCCCTCCTCCTGCCCCTCCTCCTCCTCCTCCCAGTTCCTCCTCCCTCTCCTCTTCTTCCTCCTCTTCCTTCTCCCTTCTCCTTCTAGTTCTTCCTCTTCCTGTTCCTCTTCCTCCTCCCCCTGCTCCTCCTCTCCCCCCTCCTCTTCCCCTCCTCCTCTTCCTCCTCCTCTCAGTTCCTTCTCCCTCTCCTCTTCTTCCTCCTCTTCCTTCTCCCTTCTCCTTCTAGTTCCTCCTCTTCCTGTTCCTCTTCCTCCTCCTCCCTG
>VMDO01008297.1:0-45340 GCA_007922755.1 Pedetes capensis | reverse complement strand
AACCCAAGGCTGCCCGGCCAGCCTGCAGCAGGCTGGGGCTCCACGCAGCCCCTTCGCCTCTCTGCCCCGCTCTCCTGCCTGCTCCCCACAACCAAGCGCTGGAGGAGGCCCCTTTGTCCTGCAGAGGGGAGGACCGGGAGGCCACAGGAGGAGCTGCTTTGTCCCAGCTGGGGCCGGGGAGGCCGCCTGTCCTCCATCTTGGCCCCGGGACCCACCTCTCTGTCCCTTTCCCCCCCCACGCCCCATCACGTGCATTTGATCACTGTGACCTCCCGGGGGAGCAGGGGCCGACGGGCACAACGACCGCAGATGAGCCTCTTCTCTCCTCCTCAGCATTGAACATCCCCCAGCCGCCCCACGCCTCAGAACACCCCTCGCCTCTGTCCACACACTGGGGGGAGGCAATAACAACAACAGGGCCTGGGACTGCGCCGCAGCTGCAGGTGGACCTGGTGCCCGCAGCGTGGAGGGGTGTCCCAGGTACTGCCTGCCTGGGGCCGGTCCTCTCTTCAGGACAGAGACGTTGGCGCGGTTGCACATTGGCACTGTGGCACGTTGGCGCCGGCCCCCTGGTCACCGGGGCCTGGGGAGCTGGGGCCAGCACTAGCGCCTCCTGAGCAGCCCCAGCAGAACCTGCCCTGCCCACCCCCTCTGGCTGAGTGTGGCCCAGAGATGGGGACCCCCGCCAGTGTCCCAGAGCTCAGAAGGATCTGCAGCTGTGACAGTTGGAGTGTCTGAGAGTGTGTCTGAGTGACTCCACATGCCCGGGCCCCCTGGGGCTGTGTCCTGCACACGCAGAGGTGGCCGTGGCATTGTGTACTGGTGCGACTCGGTGTGTGTGGACAGGCATGAGTCGCCTGGATGGTGAGCTTCTGCACCAGTCCGTGCACCCAGGAAAGGCATAAGGCCTATGTAGGGGGAGCACGGGGCACGTGCGAGTGTCTGTCAACAGCCCTGGGTGTCTGTGCTGTGTCTGTGTGAACCTCGGTGCCTGTGTAGTGTGGTTGTGTTCTCGGGAATGGGTGACAACATTTGTCTGTAAAGCTGTTTGTTCTGTCTGTTGGAGGAATGTTACGTTCGCTTCAGTCTGCTGCAAGCTGACTTGTGGCCCCAAATCTGTATCAGTCAGTGAGTGCTGTGGAAGGAGTAGCTGCCAGTGTGGCGACCTGGCAGTGCACACATTCATCATCTCGCAGGTGCTGTGGGTCCAGGGCCAGTGGGAAGCGAGGCTGGTTCTCTACTTGGGGTCTCATGAGGCGGCCATCACAGTGTTGGCTGGGATGCGGTCTCATCTTCAGACCCGATGGGAGGACCTGACTCGGCCTCATCTGATATCACAGCAGTCGGTGCCTTGTAGTTGCAAGATCGAGGACCTCAGTTCCTCACTGGCTGTCACCTAGGGGCCGCCCTCGGTTCCTTGCCACTTGGGCAGCTTCAGGGGGGGCTTGCCACACCGACACACGGTAGCTAAGCCTGCAAGGGAGACAGGGCATCCAAACAGGATGAACACACGTACACACGTGTGCAGTGAGGAAGCTGTGCACACGAGCATGCGTCTGTGAGAGGGAGAAGGAGAAGGAGGGTGGAGGCCAAGCTGGCGCTCACATGGCTACACAGTCACGTGGCCTGGGGGAAGGCCCGTGGGTAATGGCCCACTCGCACCTGGCTCAGGGTCAGGATGCTGGTTTCCCCGTGTGCGTGACTTTGTGGAGCAGACGGCAGTGGGCGTCGGAGGGACGGAGCGCGTGTGAGTGTGTGTGGGTGCACGTGTGCAAGAGGGTGGCTGCCAGAGCAGGGACAGGGCCTCCGAGAGCCCACAGCAGCTTATCTGAGCGTCGCTGAGCCCCTGGCCCTTGGCCAGTCCGGGGCCCCCCACAGCTGGTGTCCCCCCTTCCCTCCCCGGGAGTGGCTCCTGGCCGGGCGGGGGCCACAGCCCTTTCTCAGGGATGTACCCTGATAGCACAATCTCCCGGGGGGGCCCCCACCCCCAGGTCTCTCCCGCCTGGCCCTGCCCAACCCGGGGAGAGCTGGGCTGTGCAATAGGAAGCCGGCAGCTGCCCTGGCTGCTGGCCACCCACCCCCCCGGGCACCCCTGGTGCTGGGGACCCGGCCAGGCCACACCCGCTGTGCCCCTCTCCTGTCCCCTCCCCCGCATGTGGAGCCCTGCCCCCGCCGTGGGGTCTGTAGCGCACGCTCTAGACATAGCCCTGCAATAAAGAAGCGGATCCTGCGTCTCCTGCAGCCCTGTGCCCCTTCTTTGGACTGGGGTGGGGGCAGCTGGCTTCTTGCAAAGGGGGAGGCAAGGGGTGGAGGAGGAGAGGGCGTGAGGGCAGGGGTGACGGTGGCCATTGGGGTGAGGGCCGGGGCACCTGCAGTGGCTGAGGAGCTGGCCATGTTGGCACCCCATGGGTGTGGGCAGGTGAGGCTGGGCTGCCCAGCGGGCAGGAACTGGGCTGAGAGGCGGAGAGGGGCCGGCCGAGAGACACAGGCCGGTGGATCTGAGCTGTGGGGCTGTAGACAACCACGGCTCCCCTGCACATTTGCTCTGCACAGGTCAGCCGAGGCCTGAGGACGTCCCATGACCTGGGCGCAGTGGGGGAGGGCAGGCCCGTGGGAGCAGGGGCCTCACTGTCCCAGCCCCTCACATTTGCCCTTCCCCAGTCCAGGCACGGCCAGGGCCTCTGCGGCAGGGGTCACGTTCCAGGACAGACTGTCAGGAAGAACTGAGACTGCATTCGTTCATCCCTTCAGTCAGCAGTTCACAGGCACCCCTGTATACCTAGTAGCCCTGTCCTAGATGTTGGGGACAGAATGATGGCCTACCCTACAAAGAGCTAGACCAGGGCATTTCAGATCAGTGCAGCTCACCACAAAGATAAACTCACACCACAACAGTGACCTGCGGGGAGAGTAAATCCAGGCTAACTGGACTCGGGAGGTGACATTTGAGTTGACCTGGGAAAGCAGGGTAGAGACCAGGCCCAAAAGGGCTGGAGCTGGAGTATCAGGCAGGGGCAACAGCAGGTGCAAAGGCCCTAGGACAGGAGCGCTGTGAAGCCAGAGAGCCAGCATTTGGGGGAAGGAGCCAGAGAGGTCAGCAGGGGTAAAATGGAGTCCATGTCTGCGTGCTGAGTTAGGACTGTTACCATGAGGATGCCGGGCTATCATAGGAACATTTGTCGTTTCTCTCTGAAGCCCCCATAAGAGGCCTCGAGTGCCTCCCTCAACAACTTGCTCACTGCAGCCATGAACGGAAGCAGGGAAACACAAAGAGCCCCGGTTTTTTTGTTTTGTTTTGTTTTGTTGTTTTGTTTGTTTGTTTGTTTTTAATTCTTTGTTTTTAGTGCTAGGGGTTGAAATCAGGGCCTCAGGTGTGCTAAGCGTGTGCTCTACCATGAAGCCACACCTGCAGCTGGGAGCCCCATTTTACAAGGTAAGGAACCTGTTGGGGCCTCAGTTTCCTTATCTGTATGGCATGAGGGTACCGTTAGCACCTAGCCTTCCAGGACATGGGGAGGCAGGCAGGGTAGTGGTTAGGACCGTGTCCTCAGCATCAGGGGAAGGTGGCAGGACCCCAGCTCTGTGTGGGGACGAGGTCGTTTGTGAAGGGGCCCCAACACTTGGCACCTGGCCGGTCTCCCCTTTGTTTATCCAAGTGACAGTGATTTTGAGGCACCATTTCCCAAGGGCACTTCCTGTCCCCCGGGACTGAGCACCTGAGATATTCTCAGTAGATGTCAGCAGTCAGCAGGGCAAGGACTGGGGTAAGTAAAGCACTCCGTGTGCAGAATTTAAGGGAATTCCAAAAGCCCCCCAAATCTCACTCAGCACAAGGGATATGAGTTTATCTATGTTGTTGTGAGGTGCCATCAAGTCCCAGTGCTTGGAAAGCTGAGGCAGGAGGATGGTGAGTTCCAGACTAACCTGCGCCTCCTGAGACCCTGTCTCAGCCTCGTGAGATCTCCCTTCCAGGGGGAGGGCAAGCCGGGCACAGTGGCCACACCTGGGATCCCAGTGCTCAGGAGGCTGAGGCTAGAGGATGGTGAGTTCCAGACCAGCCTAGGCTGCACAGTGAGACTCTGCTCGAAAAAATATAAATAAAGAAGTAAATTTAAGAAGCTAGGAATGAAGAATTTTAATTCATTCTGTTTGGGTATATATAAAATATTTAAATTTAATAATGATGTGAGTTTTTAATATAACTTTTCAATTTTTTAATATTTTTCAACTACTTTAATGTTCTGGAGAAAAATTAACCACTAACCTCCCCCCCATAATTCTCAAAGAAAGTTTGACAGTTTCCTCCTCCTTCTCCTCTTCCTCGTCCTCTTCCTCCTCTTTCTTCTTGTTTTTTCCTGCAACACTGGCGTTTGTACCCAGGGTCTCATACATGTGAGATGAACATGCCCCATCCCCAGTCTGCACCCTCAAGGCCCTTTTGAGACAGCATCTCACCTCATTGCACAGGCTGCTTCTGGCCTCACACTCGAGATCTGCCTACTGCAGCCTACCAAGTGGCTGGTGTAACAGGTGCATTTGTTGTTGTTAGGTGCCATTGAGTCCGTATCTGACCCATAGCGACCCTACGTACAACAGGCGAAACACTATTGTCAGTGCTTCTCTGCTATTCACAGGGTTTTCAGTGGCACATTGATTTTTGGGAGTGGGTTGCTGCGTCCTTCTCCCAAGCCTGCAACACCTGGTGTTCCCAGGTGGTCTCCCATCCAAGGACTAACCAGGCCTGACCCTGCTTAGCTTCCGAGACCTGATGGGAACGGATGCCACAGGGTTACGGCTGCATTTAGCAGTTTCAAAAAGGAAAGAGAGAAAAAAGAAAGAAAGGGAAGAAAGAAAGAAAGAGAGAGGAGAAAGAAAGAAACTAAAAAGGAAACTAACACAGCCGGGCTGGGTGGCGCACGCCTGTAATCCCAGTGGCTCAGGAGGCAGAGGCAGGAGGATCACAAGTTCGAGACCAGAGGCGGTCTGTGTAACCTAGTGAGACCCTGTCTAAAAAAGTAAATTAAAAAAAAAAAAGGGCTGGGGATGCAGCTCAGTGGTCCAGCACTTGCAGAGCATGCAAGAGCGAGGCCCGGTGTTCAACCCCCAGAACCACAAAAAAAAAAAAAAAAAAAAAAAAAAAAAAAAAAAAAAAAAAAAAAAAAAAAAAAAAAACACCTAACACAGACCTGCCAATTGCCCTTCTGAACTTTTATCCCAGAGAAACAAAGGCTTATGTTCACACATAAATCATGTGTTTATGGCAGCTTTATTTGTAAAGGCCCCAAAGTGGAAAGAAGGAAGTTGATCTTCAGCGTGTGGGTGAGTGGTTGAACAAACTGGTCCTTTCATACCATGGAATATTACTCAGCAGTCAAAAGGAGCAAGCTGGGTCTGAAGCTCAGTGGTAACGTGCATGTGTAAGGCTCTGCATTCAATGCTCAGCATCCCCAGCATGAGAGAGAGAGAGAGAGAGAGAGAGAGAGAGAGAGAGAGAGAGAAACAGAAAACATTGATAGAAGCAACTACCAGATAATTATACCAGGTGAAAAAGTAGCCAGTCCAATTCTGTGCAATACCTAATGTTCTCCATAGCACAAAAATCATAAAAATGGGGAAGAGATTTCTGCATGGCAGCGGCTACAAACGGAGGAAAGCGGGTGTGAACAGGAAGCGCAGCCCGAGGGCTCCCCCTAGGGGTGGAAGCCTGCTGTGTCAAGGTCAATATCCTTGTGAAATTGTGCTACACTGTTGCAAGACCTTACCTCGGGAAAATCGCCCGGAGAGGACACGGTCTTTCTCTCTGTTACTTTCTTACAATTGACCGAAGCACTGCTCATCTCAAGCTAAAAAAGTAATTTTTAGAGAAAGGACTTGGGTGGGGAAAGATGGTAGCAAATGGGCAGTAGGGATAGGTCAAGTTTTCTTTCTGCCTCAGGCTACAACAGGGCTCTGCAAGGCACTATTTTTTTTTTTTGTAGATGTGTGTGTGTGTGTGTGTGTGTGTGTGTGTGTTGCTGGGGATCGAACCGAAGGCCTCAGTGCCTGCTAAGCACTCCGCCAACCACCCCTACAGGACCCTATTTTCAGATCACCCTCCTCCAGGGGTGAAACCCTGGTTTTAGAGACCCTGCTACAGAGAGGTCCTGCTAGGTGCCAGGGTAGATACTCCCAGAGGACAAGCCAAGGGAGTCTGGGGGCTTCACAATAACAAGCTCAATGTCTAGACTCGGTCCTGAACGTGCACACGGCACCCCAGGGCCATCTCATCAGCATCACTAGGTGTGAGAGGTTACCTCCCCAGGTTTCTTCCTTCATTACTGCAGTCATCAAGAATTAATTGAGTTCCTACTGTATACTAAGAACCATGTTGTTGCTGTAGTTAGGTGCCGCTGAGTCAGGTCCGACTCATGGCCACCCTGTGTACATCAGAACAGCACACTACCCGACCTGTGCCATGCACACGATCTTTTTGTGTTTGAGCCCAATGTTGCAGCCACCGAGGGGGGTTTCTTCTCATTTTGAGTCATACCACATCAGCAAAAGGAGGTCCAGGGGCTTTACTCATTCTCATCATTCCTCAGTCCTTCCAGCCTGGAGTACTCATTTTCCAGCACTATGTCTGACAGTACAGTCTGAGGTTTAGCTCAGTTGGTAGAGCGCTGCTCTGCAGTCTCTGAGGTCCTGAGTTCGATTCCCAGCACTGAAAAATGGGAGAAGGACATGGTGACCCACTCCCAAAGCAATCCCAAAAGTGTCAGCCATTGAAAACCCTATGAGGGTTGCTATGAGTCGGACTCAACTTGACGGCACCTAACAACAACAACAACAACATGTCTGACAGTGCTTCTCTGCTATTCATAGGGTTTTCAATGGCTATTTGTTTCAGGAGTGGGCTGCCAGGTCCTCCTCCCTAGTCTGTCTTAGTCTGGAAGTCAGCTGGAACCTGTCCACCATGGGTGGCCCTGCTGGGATCTAAAATACCGGTGGCTTAGCTTTCAGCATCAGAGTAATAACAAACCCCACAGCACGACAAGCTGACAGACCCATGGGGGAAAGTGCCCTGCCTCCTGCTAAAATATTGGCCTGACAGAGAGTTTGTCAACTTACAAGCAAGGCCGAGACTCCAGGGAGGCAGGTAAGACATTGGTCAGGGACTCAGGATTTAAGGGGAAGGGAGGCCAGAAGCCTCAGTCATCAAGATACATACAGTGACAACACAACGTTTAACCCAAAGGAAGCCATGACGACCAAGTAGCAAAGATAGATTTATTTATTATTTATTTCAGTTTAGTGCTGGGGAAGGAACCCGGGCCCTCAGGCATGCTGAGCAAGGTCCGAGCCACATATCCAAATTTTAAATAAAGACAGGGCCCAGTAGAGTTAGAGCTAGGGAGAGGGGAGGCAGAGTTGTAGGAGTGCAGAATCCGTAGAGGACTGTGAGCTGCAGGCCAGACTGGGCTACCTGGGGACTGCTTGTCTCAAAAGAAAGCCCAGATCAATCAGACCTTCTGTTTGCTCGTCATGGATTATGTGTGCATTTATTTTATTTATTTATTTTTCCTTTTTGCAGTCCCAGGGGTTGAACACAAGGCCTTGCACTTGTCAGGCAGATAATCTACCATTGAGCCACACCCTGAGCCCCTTTCTTAATTTTTTATTTTTGAGACAGAATCCCGCTAAATTGCACAGGCTGCCTCCATCCTCGAACTCGAGATCCTCCTGCCTCAGCCTCCCCAGTGCTGGGATGACAGGTGTTTGCCACCACGCCTGGCTCATCAACAGTGAATTTAAATTTTTGGAGGATTTTGGATCCCATCTCACCACCAGTTTGAGACCACATTTGGGCAGTCATCCCTCTTGTGTGCTGGGCACAGGCTGCCCAGGGGGCAGGCAGGGAACTGAGATGCAACGCCCAGGAGCCTGCAGCAGGGCCAGCTGGAGCCCAGGACTGTCAGGGAGGCTCCTGCAGCGATGCCAGGCACCCTGGGGAGCCCCGCTGCTGGGATCACAGAATGTCCGGGCTGGAGCAGGTTTCTGGGGCCACCGCACGAGGAGGCCGCACGAGGAGGCCCCACGCGGCTCCATCACCGCCTCTCCTTTCCAGGACACAGGACACTTTTAGAGGTGTGCCCACACGCCTCCCGGGCACCAGGGCTGCTTGGTAAAAAGGCAGATTCCAGGGCCTACTGCCGTGTATCCCCCCTGCTCCCCGCAAGATTCTGGCTCCTTTCATGGGGAGGAAGCTCAGGGCTTTGCATTTTAAGGATCCTCAACCCTCAGCTCAGCCCCTGCGCCCCTCTCCAGCTAATGCGACCTCCACCTCCACTGTCAGCCTCCGCATGCGGTAACTCAGATCTCTGGTTTCACGCTGGCCCCCTCCCCAGCCTCCAGCCAAGTGCCAAGTTAGGAAACGGAGGAGCCGTGGAAATTGTGACAGGGGCTTTGTGAACGACGTTGGGTTCAGTTCCGAGCCTCAGTTTCCACCTCTGTGATGGGGGGCTGTGAGTTATTTCGTCCGCAGGCCTCGCGCACAGGGCGCCTCACGGTGCCCGAGAAATGACCATTGGTGACCATGCCCGCCCACCAGCCCCAGGAGCGGGGGGCTCAGGAGGGAACCCGAGATCCCCGCCGGGGATTCGAACTCGCGACCAGCCTCGCGCCTCCCTAATGCCACGAGGACGCTGCGCGAAGCGCTCCCGTTGGCCAAGGACTCCAGCGCTGGGGGGTGGGTGGGTGGTATATTAGCATAGCCCCGTCCCCTGCGCGCGGCCGACTTGCGGGTGGCTAACTGCGCTGCCACTCAGGGCTCCGCCCCCGGCCCCGCCCGCGCCATGAGCCCCACCCCCTCGTCGGGCGCAGCCTACCCCGCTGTCTGCCCTGGGTCCCGCCCCTGACTCCGGCCTCCGGCTTCCGGGCTCGTGATTGGTCGCGCTGCAACGCCAGGCCCGCCCCCCGTGCTCAGGCTCCGCCCCAGGGAGAGAGCCAGCGCTCGCTGGCCGGGCAGAAGCTGCCCGGCGGGACTGCGCGGCGGGACTGAGGTGGTTTCGGCCGATCGCAGGTAAGGGCGCCCGCGTGCGGGCCAGGGAAGCGCCCGGACGGCTGAGTTCGGCCCGCGGTCGGAGCTGGGGAGCGGGGTCAACTGAGGAGGGGGCTGCGGCTGAGGATCCGGGCTGCAGCTGGGGGCTGGGGCTGGAGCTGGGCTCAGGCTTAGCTGGGGAAGTGGGTGCAGCTAGGGAGGTCGAGGTTAGCAGGGGAGGAGGCTGGAGGTGGAGGCCGGGGCCGCCGTTGAGGGTCGAGGTTTAGAGAAAGGGCTGGTGAGCAGGGCAGAGGCTGGAGGTGGGGGCCAAGGTGAGCAGGACACGGGGCCAGGGCTGAATGCTGGTCGGGACCACAGGGCGGGTGGAAGTTGGCTGGGGAGGGGGCTGGCGTGGAGTCAGAGGTCTGAGGTACCGCGGGAGGAGGCTGACAGTGGAGGTGGAGGTCGCATTAGCTGGAGAGGGGCGCAGGGGCTGAGCCGAGGGTTGAGGATCCTGGAGCAGGGGCTGGGAGCGGAGCTGAGGGTGTAGATTAGCTGGGGAGGACACCAGGGAGTGGAGTTGGAAGTGAGATTTGTGAGGGAAGGGGCCGCAGGTGGGGCTGGTTGTCAGGTTCCCTGGGGAGGGGTGGCTACGGATAATTAGGAGTTGGGGGAGCCAGGGAGGGGAGTGGGGAGGTATTGAGGGATCCAGCTGGCGAGGAAGGGTGGCTGAGGAATTCTGGGTGTAGGGTTAGTTGGGAAAGGGCAAAGGGCAAAGTTAGAGCAGACCCGGTTTGGGAGCTGGGGAACTGCGGGTTGGAGGCTGGGGTCAGGTGTGTTCCAGAGGGGTCTGAGGGTGAACGAGAAATGAAGAGCTTGCCAGGGGTTGAGGGGTCTGGGACAAGGAGTTGGGGTGGGGTGAGAAGGAGATTGGGGGATTAGGGTGGAGGCTGACGCCCGGAGGCGGTGTCTGGGCAGAGGTTGGCTAGCGAGGAGGAATGGACGCCGGGGTGGGAGTTGGTTGTAAGGATTTCGAGAGGAATCCCCTCCTGTTGGGGACCTGGCGCTGAGTTGGTGTTGCGGTGGGCACTGGGCGAAGCCCCTTGGAAATGACGAGCCAGAGGCTGGGGTACAGAGCACTGGCCGGAGCCTTTCTGGGGTGCAAGGTGCGAAGGCATCGCCTAGGGGTAAGGAAGGCTTGCACGGGTGACTGACACTTTCAGGAACCACAGTGGGAGCTTTAGGGACAATGCTATTGAGGGATGTAGGTGGCACTTTCTTTTTCCTGGGGAGCGGGGGCTGGCGGTGGGCGGCTGAAGACAGGCTGATGAACTGAAGCGCAGGTCGCAGCAAGGACTCTGTAGACTGTCGCCGGCTGTCGGCGACGCCAGCGTCAAGTTTGCAGACATATCCAGTGCCGGCGTCGCGGCTCTGCTGCAGGCTCTGGCAGGTGGCCCTGTGTTCAGAGCTGGCCTCCAGCTCCTGTCGAGGTGGTGCCACCTGCAACCTGTTCTTCACGTCCCACCAAGTGGGGCTATTGGCGACAGTAGCGAGACCTGGGGGTTGCGGTGAGGGTCCGGGCTGCATGGTGAGGGTGCAAGGTACCAGGCGTGGGCTTCGAAGCGAAGGGTTTTCTCAGTGGAGGCAGGGCGGGGGTGGAGAGAATGATGGGGTTGTTGCAGCGGAGAGGAGAGGAGGCCACTTGACTCCTCTCCCACCTCCTTGGGGTTCGCGTGAGAGTCACCCCAGAGGTTCAAGAAAGAACCTGTGGGGTGTGGTGGTGTGGGGAGGGGGGACCAGACTTTTTCATATTATTAAAAGGGAGGAAAAAAAAAAAAAAAAAACAGAAAGAGGAACCCATCCGGATCTGACATCAAAATAGGAGCCTGGGCCAAGAAACAGGCACATCAGCTGCATTTCAGAGAAGGGTGCCATGCCAGGGCCATTGTGATTTAGGGGCTCCCTGTAAGCACTCGTTCCAGTGTGTACCATGCAAGGAACCATTGGAATACGATTATATGCTCATCAGATGTATGAGTTTATTTGTTTGTTTAATTTGGCGGCACTAGGGGGTTGAACCCAGGGCCTCGCACATACTTTGCAAGTACTCTACCACTGGGTTGCACCCCCAGCCTATTTTTAATATTTTTATTTGTCAACGGGGTCTCACTAAGTTGCACAGCCTGCCTCTGGCCTACAACTTGAGATCCTCCTGCCTCAGCCTCCCGAGTCACTGGGCTGACGGCCGCGCACCACTGCGCCCAGGTTTTGCCTGTATTTATAAACCCTTTAGTGCTCTCATTTGAAGAGAAGGAAAGAAGCCACGCTGTTTGTCGAGAGCTGTCCACAGACTGCCTTTTTTCCTAGGTGGCTCTTCTGTGTGGCTTCTGAGCCTCTGCTTTTGATTTTGAATTTGTAACTAATTGATCAGTTGAGACATTAAGACATGCACTCGTTTTTCAGTCTGCTCTCTTGGTTTCCGTGTGGAGCGCAAGGCTTATTCTGAAGGAGCTGGAAATCTCTGGGTCATCCTTGGTCTTATAGAGGCACTTTATTTAGAAAAATATCTGTGGAGCGATACTGTTATTTTCCATTATTCTTTCCTGCTTAATAAAGCGTGGGGCCCTGTTGTGTGAAGGCAGAGACACCAGACATGAATCGCCCTCACGCGCGGACAGCTCAGCCTCGCACTGACTGAATGGAGGCTCTTTTCTGGGACACCGCGTAGTAGTGTAAGAAGCTTTGCGAGTCAAGGTGTGATCGCAGGTTTTCTCATTTGTGTCTGGAAATAACAATGGTCTTCTGGCTCAGTGGGAAAGCACTCGCTCAGCGAGCAAGCTTGGAGTCCTGGGTTTGTTACAAGCATAGGGAAAAATTAAAAATAAAAACAGTGTTTACTAAGTTCTTCGTGTATTTGAAAAGCCTTTGTAATTTTTCTTTTCCTTTCTTTCCTTTTTTCTTCCTTCCTTCTTCTTTGTTTCTTTCTCTCCTTCTTACTTTCTTTTTGGCTTTCTTTCTTAGGGTCTCCCTATGTACCCAAGATGGCCTTGAGCATGTGATCCTCCCATCCCAGCCTCCTGAGCCTTGGGATTACAGGTGCGCACTCCCACGCCTGGTTTGTAATTTCTTTAAAAAGGGCTGTGCAGTGGGCGCGGTGGCACACGCCTGTCATGTCATCTCAGTGCCTCCTGTCGTCTCAGTGACTCCAGAGGCTGAGGCAGGAGGATTGTGAGTTCAAGGTCAGAGGCAGCCTGTGCCACTTAATGAGAACCTGTGTCAAAATGAAAAATAGAAGTCGGGCTGGGGGTGCAGCCCAGGGGTAGGGCACTTGCAGAGCCTGTGTGAAGTCCTGGGTTCAGGACTGCAAACAAACAGAGTTGTGTGTGGCCTCTATGAGTTTGGACCTTTCTAGAAAGGAGCATTTCTGTGGCCGCTGTGGCACGAGTCAGGGATGCCACGCACTTAGAGCTCTCCTTGCTCTGTTCCCAGCGGGCTGTGTTGCCTTCCCTTCCAGGAGCAGCCTGGTGAGCGATTGCCCGTGCTGGCTTTTTGCTCTGGGGCAGGTTTGTCACGTGCCTGGGACCTGTAACGTCTGACTTCTGCAATCCCATGGTTCCTCTAACGTCAGACTTCTATAACCTCCCTCGCTCGGGGCTGTTCATTTCTTCACCTCACTGCGGCTGCCTGTGCCACCATTTGACTTGGCCTCTGTCCCTTGGGCTGGAGAAAAGTCACCTGTGACCAAAGGAGAGGGGTGAAGGGGCGTGGCAAGTGGTCCTGGGTCGCACGCCCGCTGCCCCGGGTGCCTTGCATCCTCTTCCTCCTCGTGCGTGGACCCTGTTCTCCCTGGGCTCCTGCGGGACCCCTGACCTCTGCCTGGCCCTGCTGGGCAGTGGGGCCCGTGGGCAGCTCACAGAGGCACTAGGACGCTTTCAGCTCTTGCTCAGAGTCTGCCTGGGGGACTCTCTCAGCTTTTCATTTTATAAACGGAGGTGTAATTTGCATATCTTAAAATTCAACCATGTTAAGTGTGTAATTCAGGGCTTTTTTAAGCTTACCGGATTGTGCAGACAGCCCCACAAACTCACTCTGGAACTTGCCATTAGCCTAGTAAGATCCCTTCTCTCCTCCCTTCCCCAGACCCTGGCCCCACGGATCCACTTCCGGTCTCCGATTCACCTGCTCTGGACGCCTCCTATCAGTGGAGTTGCCCGTGGGGGGCCTTTGGCATCTGTTGTCACTGAGCACGGTGTCCTCAAGGTCCGTCCGTGGTAGCTGGCAGAGCCTCGCTCCTGATCCTGCCTGAGTGATGCTCCAGGCGGAGGCGGGGTCGTGCTGGCCGCGGCCATCCACCCATCCGTGGACACTCAGGCTGTCGTGAATTAACAGCTGTGATTTAAGCGGCTTTGTGGTGGGTGCAGGTGGCCCACTGAGCTGCATGTGTGGTGCGCGTTTGGAAGCGTTCACGCCTCTCTGTATGCTGATCTTCCCCCCCACACCCGACACCTCCCCTTGAGCTCTGAGCTGCGCCCTCCTGCGAGAGTCTGCTCCCACGTGTCCCTCTGGGGCCAGCGGGTCCACTGGGGTGATGCGACTCATCTAAAGCACAGATGACTGTCACTGACTGCCACCCTCACCAGCTCATCGCTCACACCAGGCGTGGGCATTCTTTCCTGGGCCTCCGTGGCCCTGCCCGAGGGCCCTTCACAGGGACCCCCCTTCCTCCAGCTCTCTGCCCAGCCTCTGTACGTGACCCGGGCTTCCTGAGAGCCTCGGCTCTGCCCGCCTTTGAAACCTTCCTTCCTTCCTTCCTCCACCCAACAAAGGCGCGTTGTGGGCCTATTTTAAGCCTCAGAACTTGTGCCAGGTCCTGCAAGCACCGCGTGAATGAGACGCTTGTGAGCCGGGGTGCAGAGGCGGAGGGGGGCATTCTGGCAGGTCAGGGGCCCCTGGGAGCTGCCGCCTGCCCGGCTGGCAGAGTTGGGTTCTCAGGCCTGAGTCCGCCAGGTGCGTAGAGGTGATAACAAAAGGGCTGTCAGGGCGCCGTGGTCACGCCTGGGATCACAGCGTTGGGGAGGCTGAGGTGGGAGGATGGCGAGTTCCAAGCTGGCCTCAGCTATATAGTGAGACACTGTCTCCAAAAAACTCTTTCAGGGGTTGGGAATGAGGGTGGTGCTGGGGAAGCTCTAGGAGGGAGCTTTGAAGTGAGCGTAAGCTTTCTAGGTCACAAGTGGGAGACAGCCTCCACCTCTGTGCACCTGGGCAGCAGGTGGCCGGGTGTCTGGTTTTCTCGGCCTGGGCGCTGATCCTGAGGAGCCGCCCTCTCTCGGGCAGGCGTCCTGGGCTCTGCAGGGTGCTGAGCAGCGTCCCTGGCCTCCACCAACTTTGTGCCTGCAGCTCCCCAGGTCCAGACAGCCACAGACATCCCCAGAGCCATCCACGGTGGTCTGTCAGGCTCCAGTAAAAAAGAGAACATAGCTAAAGCTGATTTTCCCTCAGAGGGAAAACTGCTTGAGTGAGCGAAGTGCTGTTCCAAGCGACAGCCAGAACCCCCGCTCCACAGGTGAGGATTGCTGCAAACATGGGCTCCCCCGTCCCAGAAGGGCCAACTCTGACCAAAATGGGACCGTGCTCTGTGGGCTGGAACAAGGCAAGTGTGGAGGGGGTTCCCCCTCAGCCCAGATTTCTTAGGCATCGACGGCGCTCAGTCCCCACTGCTCCCAGATTAGACATGTTCGTTTGCCAGGGGTTTATCAACGATTGCACAGAGCCAATGCCTGGCGCTGTGCGGGGTGATGGGACTGGAACATGAAGACGAGGACCCCAAACTCCAGAAATCTGCACACAGAGGTGTTGAATCAGAGCCTTAAGGAAGGGCAGAAAAGTGTCCTTTATTTTTTATTTTATTTTTATTTTTATTTTTCTAGTACAAGGGGGGTTGAATCCAGGTCCTTGCGCATGCTGGGCAAGGGCTCTACCACTGAGCTGCAGTCCAGCCTTTTTTAAAAAATATTTGTTATTTTGGTAGAGTCTTACTAAATTGTGGAGGCCACTTCTGCCCTTGAACTCCCAATCCTCCACCATCAGCCTCCCCACTTGCTGGGATTAGAGGCACCGGCCACAGTGCCCAGCCATTTATTCTTCAACCTGGTGACATGTGTAGTGAGACTGCCTGGCATCCAGCCGTATGCCAAATCAGAGCTCTGATCCACGGGTGACTCTGTCCCCAGGGGACCCTGAGTGATGTCTGGGGACATGGGTGGCTGTCATGACTCAGGAGGTCCTGCCATGGAGCAGGTAGAGACCAGGGAGTTTGCTCAGGACCCTGCAGGACCCAGGGTGCCCCGCAGAGAGCCATCAGGCCCTGAAAGTCCCCACTGAGTCTGAGAAAGTCCGGCCCCCGCACACTGCCGCCTCTTGGGAATTTCTGGGCGCTCACTCTGTGGGGGGTGAGAAGATGATAGCAAAAGATGTCCGTTAGGATGTGTGGGGGCGCTGGGCGGCTGCTGCAGTGACTCGCGCATTGAGCCTTGGCAGTTTCTGCTCTTGATGCAGCAGGGAAGTGAGACCCAGGCAGGGGCCGGTGGATGGACCTGTGTCCCGCCCGCAGCCGTCAGGAGCTTGGGTGTCAGGCTCATGGCCCCCGCCCTGGCCTCATTCAGAAACCCCCCTGATCTGAGGGAGGAAACAGCTGAAGCGATCAGAGAGCAGGTGCGGGGGGCCGGGAGAAAACACAAGCAGCCCAGCTGATCCCCAGGAGCAGACGAGGCTGTGTCATGGGGCCACGAAGTAGGGACTTCACCCACCTTGGCTTCGCCTGATTCCATCAGGGACCACAGCTGCTGTCACCAAGCGCTGCAGACTGGGTGTGAAAGTAATAGAAGTTGGTCTCTCCTGGGTCCGGAGCCCAGAAGTCTGAGGCCCAGATCCACAAGGGGCTGCGCTCTTTCTGAGGCTCCTGAGGCCCCTCCACCCTCTCCCGGTTCCTGGCGGCTCCCTGTGTCCTCTGGGTTGTGGCCGCATCGCCCCAGTCTCTGCCCCGTCCTCTCGAGGCCACCTGCTAGTGTCCACGTCTCCTCTTCTTATAAGGACACTTGTCATTGGATTAGGGCCATGCCACTCCGTGCCACCTCATCTTAAGTTGACCACATCTGCAAGGACCTTATCTCTGGATCCGTCTGGTTCCTGGGGTCTGATGGTGACGCTGGAGGAGGTTCCTGTCCTCCTGTGCTGGGCTTTGAGCTGCTGAAGTCCCTCCCCTCCCCCTCCCTCACCATAGCCCTGCAGGGTCAGAGAAACCTCAGACCCTGCAGGAGTCTGGATTTTAGCGTCTGGTACTTCATTTAGCCATCTGTGTTGGCCAGGCGTGCTGGTGCGGCCTGTTATCCCAGGCTGAGGCAGGAGGATAGGGCTGCATAGTGAGTTCTAGGCCAGCCTGGGCCGCACAGCGAGACCTTGTCTCAAAAATAAATAAGTAAATAAATAAATAAAAATAAAAAGCATCTGTGTTGGCAGAGCCGAAATGGTTCATTTTATTACTAAATCTTGTCAGGAGCCTCTGTCCCCACAGTTTCCTTGTGAGGCAGGGTTTCATAACGTGGGAACAAATTATACATACATTTATAAAAATATACATAATCCTATACCTATCACTTTGATTCTTCCCGCAGCAATGTGCCACCCATCGGATGATTGCCCATTTACCCTCCGCCCCGCTTTCGCATTTTTACGTATGTTTTCTTTCCTTTTTTCTTTTTTTCTTGTACTGAGGGGTTTGAATGGCGTTCCTTGCAGACGCTTTTCAAGGGCCCCACCACTGAACGGCGCCCCCAGACCATTTTTTACTTTATAAATTGAGACAGGGTCTCGCTGAGTTACCCAGGCTGCCTCTGGCCTCCAACCTGCCATCCTCCTGCCTCCGCCTCCCAAGTCGCTGGCATGCCAGGCGTGGCCACCACACAGGCTACACTTTCTGCTTTCTGGCCCCACCCAGTGCAGCCCGTTCTTCTGGAAGGCCTGAGGCATCATTTTCTCTTCCCAACACTGAAGACTTTCAGAGAAAAATGTCTTCCTGTTCCTATACAACATCCGGGCCCCCACTGGGATGGGAAGCTGAGGAATGAAATTGGCACGAGCCAGAGGCGTGTTCAGCCCAGCTTTGCGAGGGTGCCATGCTTTTTAAAGCAGAGAGGAAGAGATGTAGGTCTGTGGGTCAAGTCCAGACACAGAGGACCCAGGGCAGGGCAGCTGCCTTCCTGTGTCCGAGTTTCCCAGCCCTTGTCCTGGGGCCGGCGTGACGCCCCCCAGGGCTGCATCGCCACATCGCTGGAGTGCCTGGCGGAAGCAAAGGATTGCCGGACGGCAGGATGCTCCGTGGGGAGGGTTTGGAGCGCCCTTTAGAAGAGAAGCAGAGGATGGAGGTCTCCATGGAGAAACGGGGTTTCCTCCCAGGCAGCTCGGGAGGATAGGACTGTGAATGGGGACTCTGTTGCACCAGGGACCTTTTCTTAGGGGCCTCTTCTCACTCAGCAGCAATGACAGCGGGCTGCCAGTGCTGGCTTGGGGGACCGGCCCCACCTCCTGGCCCTGTCTCAGAGGGGGACATCTGTGGTCTTCAGCTGAGGTTGTCATTTGCCAGGGATATGGTGCTGGGCGCTTCCCGCCACCTCCCGACTCCACTGCCACATTTGCCCCCTCCTGATTGTTGTGATTTTGTTGTTGTTTTGCTTTGTTTTGGCTTTGATTGTGGTAAATTACACATTAATAATTTTCTTCTCTTTTGGGGGTACAGGATCTTCTGTGAGGTCCAGGCTGGCCTCAGACTCATGATCCTCCTACTTTTGCCTCCCCAGTGCAGAGGTTATGGGTATACAGCTGTGGCTACCAGGCCCGGCACACATAATATTTGGCAATTTGTATTTCCTTCCTCCCTTCCTTCCTCCCCGCCCCCTCTCCCCCATCCCTTTCTTTCTTTCTTTCTTTCTTTCTTTCTTTCTTTCTTTCTTTCTTTTTTTCTTTCTTTCTTTCGCAGATTTTGGTTGAACCCAGGGCCTCACATACTTTGCAAGTATTCTACCATGATGCTACACCTCAGCCCCTTTTTGAACTTTTTACTTTGAGACAGTCTCGCTAAGTTACACTGCCTGCCTCTGGCCTCGAACTCATAGTTGTTGGGGTGATGGGCATGCGCCATGGCTCCTGGCTCATTTTGTCCTTTTTTTTTTTTTTCCTTCTTTTGTTTTTGAGAGAGGGTCTCGCAGTGTAGTCCAGGTTGGCCTTGAGTGCACTATGGAGCTCAGGCTGGCCTCACACTCCTAGTGATCCTCCTGCCTCAGCCTCCCAAGTGCCGGCTATTTTATCGTTCTTCCCTGCACACCTCAGTGGCAATAACCACACACACAGAGTTTTGCAGCCATTACTGTTTTCCAGAACTTTCTCTTCTCCCCAAACTGCAACTCTATTCCCCTTAAACACTAACTCCCACCCCTCCCCAGCCCCTGGCACCCATGGCTCTGTCTTCCATGCCTGTGAACCTGCGGTTCTGGGCATTTCCTATCAGTGACCTTTGTGTCTGACTTTGTTTTTTCCTCAGCGCAGTGTCCTCAAGGTCCATCTGCCTTCATATTTTCTGGCCTAATAATATTCCATTGTGCACGGGGACTGCATTGTGCGTGTGCGCTGGTCCGTTGAGGGACACTTGCGCCGTTTCCAGTGGAGCTCCTGGGACATCCGCACACAGCTTTTTATGTGGGTGCATTTTTGCCCCTCTTGGGTACCCCAGGGGGGCCATTATCTAATTTTAAACCCGTAGACCGCAGGACCGTGCCTGCACCTGGGGGCATTTTATCCATTTGCGGCTTCTTTTGCAGCTGGGAGGTTTAAGTCTCGGTGGGTGGGGATCGGCGCCTCAGTTTCTCAGGCGGTTCCTGACTTCCCACCCCATCTCTGCGCTGAGTGGCCAGCTGTCCCCGAGGAGCCGGCCTGTCCCCCAGCCTGGAGCACCCCCTGCCCTTGGCTTGGACACCCTGGCCCCGCTGGCCCCACTCCGTGCCCTCCTCTCCCAGATCGATGACCTCCCTGCCCAGGTGACTTCCACAGCCTCCCATTGGCTCTCCAGAGGGACCTGGCCCTTTGTTCTTTAGCTAGAAATTTCCATTTTTCTTTGGTTCCTCTGTAACAAAGACCCGGCCCTCCGGGACAGGGTGACAGCCACATGAAAACGGTGCAGAGTTTCTGTGCGGGAGTCAGTGCATCGGGGGCTAGTGGGGCAGGTCCCCTCTCTGGTTTGGGACCTGCCAGCCCCAGGTACTTTAGGGTTCAGTGGAAGGGAGTTGCTACCCAAGGCAGGGTGAGAACGAAATAAGGCAGCGACACAGGAGAATTGAGAGCAGCGGGTTGGAAGTTCTGTCTTATGTTGAGAAAGTGGGACCTGCAGGACCCAGATACCTAAGAAGTGAAAGGTTGTGCATTGTGGGGTTTTCCGGAACCTTCTGGAACCTTCTGGAATTTTCTGCAGCAGAGAATTGTGGCATAGGCAGACTTTGGAGTTGGAATAAGTTAGTATTATAGGATAAGGTAGTATCTATTATTACTTATAATTAGTATTTGTAGTATTAATATATTAATATAAATATCTATTATAAATATAAATATATTTGCACTTATAAATTATTATAAATACATTGCCACCTAAGACATACCCCAAGCCAAGGACAGGATGAAGGACATAGGTAGCAGCCACATCCGGCCAGGCTGGCTCATAGTTGGCCCTGACTGGACACAGGAGGGACCAGCTGGAGAGGCTGTGGGTTTCTGAGTGGGAAAGGCCCCCAGCAGGGGATTCAGTCCACGTGGGGGGAGGCTGAAGAACAAAGGCCACGCCTTGCCTCAAAGGGTGAGACTCCTCAGTCCGGAGGCCACAGCTGGGCAGGGTGGGGTGGGAGGCGAGGTCAGGGAGGCACTGCCCAGCCCCACGGGTCCCTCCCACTGTGTCATGAGTAGGGAAACTGAGACCACAGGTGTTTTGTGGCTCTCAGGTTACGCCCCCCGTGAAAGGCTGTGTGGGGTTTGATCCCCTACTGGGTGGTGACCTCCCACGGGTCTGTCATCTCTCGTGCTGTGGGGGCTGGCGTGTTGCTGTGGATGATGCTGAAAGCTGTGCCACCCGTATCTCAGATACCAGCGGGGCCACCCATGGTCGGCAGGTTGCAGCTGAGCTTCCAGACTAAGCCAGACTAGGGAGAAGGACCCGGCAGCCCACTCCCAAAATAGTCAGCCATTGAAAACCCTATGAATAGCAGAGAAGCACTGTCAAACAGAGTGCCAGAAAATGAGCCTCCCAGGCTGGAAGGCATTCAAGAAACAATGAGGAAAGAGTTGCCTCTTTGAAGTAGTTGTTGCTGTTATAGGTGCCGTTGAGTCGGTATCCAACTCATAGCCACCCTCATAGGGTTTTCAATGGCTGACTGTTTTGGGATTGCCTTGGGAGTGGATTGCCTGGCCCTTCTCCCATTTTTGTGGTGCTGGGAATTGAACTCGGGACCTCAGAGACTGCAGCGCAGCGCTCTACCCACTGAGCTAAATCCCAGCCCTCTTTGAAGTAGAGTCGACCTTAATGATGCGAATGGAGTAAAGCCTCTGGGGCCTCCTTCTGCTGATGTGGCACAACTCAAAATGAGAAGAAACACAGTGGCTGCAACAGCAGGCTCAAACATAAAAAGATCATAGGGTTGGTGCCGTGTTGGGTAGTATTTCATCCAGCTGTACTTGGGGTTACTATGAGTTGGACCTCAGTTGACAACACCCAAAAGCAACAACAAAAACAGGTGGTAAAGCACAGTGAGCTGACTGTGAGCAGGCTGAGGAGGACCCCAAAAGATGCCCTGCCATGTAGTAGCTGTTAGCAGGCTGTGTCTTTTCCATTCTTACTGTTGTTTTGTTAGTTCTTCATTTTGTTTTGCTTTGGTGTGCTTTTTGCAGTGCTCGGAGATTGAGCCCACGGCACATTCTAGGGAAGCGCTCCACCACGGAGCTGCACCTCCGGCCCCCCTTGTATAATTTTCACGTTGCAGCCAGGTCTCACTGAGTTACACAGGCTGCCTCTAGCATCGAACTTGCGCTCTTCCCACCTCAACCTCCTGAGTCTCTGGAGTGACAGACGTGCATCATGGCACCCAGGTCCATTGTTACTTCTTAACACCATGTCCAAGCCCAGCGGTGGCCAGCCTGTGCCCAGAGACCCGTGGCCAAGGTTGTCACCCTCACCTGGAGTTTTCTCCTCGCCTGCCTGTGGTAACCGCGTTGCTGTCAGCACCAAGGCTTCCCCTTCCACTCTGGGCCGGGATGGATGGCAACAAGCCCTGCGCACGTGGTCCCTAAGGCGCCGACCCCATGCGGTGCCTGGTGCTCAGGTGGCGGTGCCAAGAGACCCAGAAAGGCCAGGATGGGGACAGGAGGGGTTCACGGAGTCAGTATGGCAGGTTTGTCTTTGATGCACAGATGCACTCGCTCTGAGGCATGTCAGTGGACCACCGACAATGTCCAGGGCTACGCTTGGCTCCTTGGACAATGCCCCTGTGCACCCCGGGCCAAGTCGTTCTCTGTGGGGTGCCCTGGGCCCTGCAGGGTCCTAAATGGCATCTCTAGCCTCCACCCGCTCCATGCCTGGACCTCCCCAGGCATGACGGCCACACATGTCCCCAGACATCGCTCAGGGTCCCCTGGGGGGCAGGATTCATGCATAGCTGGAGGCCCCCAGCTGGCTTCAAAGGAATCAAAGCAAAGACCAGCTCTGCTCTGCGCTGCTGCAGCTTAGGCTGGAGGCCACGAGGGCCTCTCTCCAGGGAAGTTTGCAGCCATGGGCCTCTGGTAGGATTCTGGCAGCACGGCAGGAAGTGTAATTAAACAGCCGTGTTTCCTCTGTGGTGGTGACACATATTCAGGTCCTGTAATAGAGACAGTGGAGTCTCTTCAGAGGCAAGGGCCAGTCGAGGCCAGGAGGCCCTGGGCGGAAGCCTCTTTGTAGATCTGTGGACCCCTGCGGGGCAGGGTCATCAAGTGAGAGGTCCACGTCTTGCTGGCTCTCCACTGCCTGTGTGACGATCAGACCTCATTCCCGCCGCAGTGTCTGGGAAGCGGCATGAAGTCCAGTCCTTGTGCCACAGAATGGCCGCGCCGTCCTAGGCACTCCGAGAGCCTTGTGGATCCTCAGGCTGGAGAGGGACGTCTGTCCTGTGCTTGGGGGCTGTGCAGGTCTGCAGGGGCCAGGTGAGCCTATGGGGGGGGGTGGTGTGGGACGGAGTCTGGATATTAGGGGTCTGTTTGTCTCCTGGGCTGGGTGTGAGTCACTTCTGTGTTGCTGTGACAAAATGCTGGGATGGCCGGACTCGGGGTCGCATGCCTGTGATCCCAGCGACTCTGGAGGCTGAAGCAGGATTGCGAGTTCAAGGCCACAGGCGGCCTGCATAACTTAGCGAGGCCCTGTCTCAAAATAAGATAAAAAATGGGCTGGGCCTGTGGCTCAGTGGTGGGGTGCTTGCAAGGCACGTGTGAGGCCCCAGGTTCAACCCCCAAGTGCCTCAAAAACAAACAAAAGTCCTGAGAAAAAGGAGTTGTTGTTGTTAGGTGCTGTAGAGTCAGTGTCCGACTTATAGCAACCCTACGTACAACAGGTGAAACACCATGATCAGTGCCTCTCTGCTAAAGGGTTTTCAATGGCTGATTGTTTTGGGAGGGGGTTGCAAGGTCCTTCTCCCAAACCTACAGCACCTGGTGTTCCCAGGCAGTCTCCCATCTGAGTACTGACCAGGGTGACCCTGTTCAGCTTCTGAGATCTGCTGGGATTGGACACTGCAGTGGCGCGGCTGCAGGTGATCTACAATGACCTCATCTTAATCATGGCGTCTGTGAGGGCCCTATTTTGTGGTAAGGTCCTATTCCAAGGCATCCATCTTCACAGGGTTTTTCCCCAGAGAATTAACCCAGGGTCTCCGTCCTTCAGCGCGCTGGACACTGGGGCCGAATCATTCTCGGGGGTGGGCATCCTGGGCCCTCCAGGGCGCTGAGCAGCATCCCTGGCCTCCAACTCTCGTCATGCCAAGAGCTGCCCTGGTTGTGACAGCCACACGTCCCCAGGTGGTGCCCAGTGTCCCCAGAAGACAGAATCCTCTCCCCTCCCTGCACCTCTTTGAAGATCCCCGAGTAAGGAATATGCCTTTCGAGTATTTTGTTTTTCGTCCTACAGGATCCTGGGGAAATGTCTTCCCAGCAGTCCTCTGTGTGGCGAGTCTCCCCGCTTTGCCCCCTGGGAGCCGGTGTAGGTCACCGCTGGCCCCACACCTGTCCTCAGGCTGGGGCTTTGTCAGCTCATGTTCCCTAGTCTTACCAGCTTGGTTAGCCACGATCTTGGCGTCTTTACCTCCCCGCCGCCCCTCCTGCTCCTCTCTGGCGTATTTCCTGTCTTGGTGGCTGTAAAGCCTTCCATGGGGGACAATGATATTGGCCCTGCGCTTGGACCTGACCTCACTTGGGAGCGTCCTCTTGAGCCTGGGAGTCGCCTCGAGCCTGATTCCCGTTCTCAGAGCCTTCGTGCTGGCTGCCGTCTTGCAGGCTGGTTCACGGGCTAAATTGGGCATCCTCTGGTGCAGAGAATCGTTAGTTCTTCAGGGGAGGAGGAGCATTTCTGCTGTGCACCTGTCTGCAAGCACGCGATCTGCTCCGGTCTGTTGACAAACTCGCCGGCTGTGAGGCGCGTGGCTGGCGCAGTTGTGAACGCCTTTGGAAAGTGGGAAACAGTCTGTGGCCCTATAGCGTTTTCCGTGCATTTCAACAGTCGCGGCCCTGTGTGTAAAAGTCTGGATCTCTATCTATTCTGGTCCCAGCCAGAGGGGGAGGTGTGAGAGTCGTTCCATTTTAAGAAAAGTATCATGGTATATATAACAGTATAGCTTTGTTCCCTGACTGACTGATTACTTTTTTCTTTCTTTTCCTTTCTTTCTTGTGGTACTTGGGAGTTGAACCCAGGGCTTTACACACACTTTGTAAGTGCTCTACCCCTGCGCTGCACCCCTGGCTCATTTTTTATTTTTTATCTTGAGACAGGGTCTTGATAAGTTATGCAGGCTGCCTCTGGGCTTTAGCTCTCGATCCTCCTATCCCTGCCTCCAGAGTCTCTGGGATTACAGGTGTGCACCACCGCACCTGGCCAGATGTCTCTCATTTTCATAGCCAGCACCTTGGAGGACCTTGTACTTCTTCCTGCCATGCCGCAGATATGACTGGCTTCCAAAAGGGTTGGCACTGGGGTACAAATTTGCATCTTTCAAATATATTATAGATTTGTATCTTTTAAGGGTAGATTTAAACCTCAGAAACAGCCTGTATGAGTTAGCTAATGCTGTGTAACAAATAGCACAAACCTAGTGGATTGAAACAATACATGCTTACTGTACTGTAGTTTCTTGGGTCAGGAATCTTGATACACCTTAGCTGGTCTTCTGCTCATGGTCTTGCACAGGCTGCAGGATAAATGTCAGGCCAAATCTCATCTCATGATTCACTTGGGGAAGGAGTTACTTCCATGCTCACTTATGTGGCTGCTGGCAGGTTCTAGTTTCTTACTGGCTGGAGGCAACTCTGTTCCTTGGCTGTTGGCATGGGGCACCCCCGACATGGAAACTTGGTTCATCAAAGCAGCAGAAGAGATTTTGCTAGCTTGATGGGAGCCACATTCTTGTGCTGGTTAGAGGCACGTAACAGATCCCTCCCCTTCTCAAGGGGAGGTCATTACGAAGGGCTTGGGGACCAGGAGTCAGAGGGCACTGGAGGAGCCTCTTCAAAGGTCTTCCACGCAGCCAAAGGTCACTCGGTGGTAGGTGAGAGGGATAGTAGATTTTGGCCAGACAGGAGTCATTCTTGCCAGGTCACTGGACTTCCATTCTCTGATGCAACAAGAAATGTCATGGCATAGCGTACTGCTTTGAATTCTTTTCTGAAGGTGGCTATTTGGAGGGAAGGAGATGCAGTTAATTCCACTGTGTTTGTTGACCACCCCCGTGCTTGACTGAGATCACCTGCATATTCACAGTGAGCTGGAGACCAGAGAGGTCTTGGACAGGCTGAGAGGGAGTAGTTGGCTGGGAGTGGTTGGATTGGAGTCTTTCAGATGTGAGTTTCATCCAGGCCATGCCGGTGACCAGCTGTGCAGCTTTGACAAGTCACTTAACCTCTCTGAACCTCAGTCTTCCCATCACCTAAATGGAGATGTGAAAATGTTGGCTTACAGGGCTGTTTTGAGCAGTGACGATGGTACATAGAAGGTGGAATAAACGTAGCGTGGATCTGGATGGGATCGGGGAGGGAGCAGGGCCATTTGTGGGGGATCCACTGAGAGAGAATAAACCGTGGATTTTATTAATAGGAAAGGGCCAGTGTTGTTGCGGCAGATGCGCCGCCGTTCTGTGAGAAATGCACCGCAGGCAGGTTCTGGCTGAGGGATGCACGGGAAGTCTCTCTGCGATCTCTGCATTTCTTCTGCAAATCTAAGGCTATCCCAAAGTAAAAAGTTTCATTTTCAAAACCCAAGCCAGGAGCGGTGTCACACACCTGTGATCCCAGCTCGGGAGGCTGAGGCGGGAGGATCGTGAGTCCAGGCTGGGCTGGAGTTCATAAGGAAACTTTGTCTCCAACAATAGAAGGTAAATAAGTAAAAGAAAACGAAGGGAAAAGGTAACCCAAGAAGGTTCTATTTTTCACCTTTAAACTAGACAAAAACATGGTATGGCAGAGCCGCTGCTGCGTGTCCTGAGCGAGGGCTACACCTGCATTGCTCAAACTTGTGATCCTTCTGCCTCTGCTTCCGCCTCCCAAGGTGCTGGGATTACAGGCGTGCGCAAAATCAGATTTTACCATATAAACCCTCCTGGCTTCTCTTAGAATGATTGGAAGAGGAGACCCTGTCTCAAAAAGTAAAAAAAATGGGCTGAGGGCACAACTCAGTGGTCCAGCACTTGCAAAGCATGCAGGCGCGAGACACTGGGTTCAACCCCCAGTACCAAAAAAAAAAAAAAAAAAAAAAGAATGATTGGAAGAGCTGGCGGCCTCCGGCTGCATCCCCCCAGGGCCAGGATGGTCCCCTAAGAATGAGAAGCTGCGGTTTCTGCCTCCCCCGCTCCACAACCCCGGCACCTGCTTCCTTAAGGGGCTGACCTCAAGCTCATGACCCCGAGGACAGGCCACCCAGCCCCTCCTCTTCTCTCGAGGACCAGAGTTCCCCTGACGGCTCATTGCAGTGCCTGGTCCCAGGGAGGCGGCTGGGAAGCAGGGAAGTGAGCAGAACTGGGGGAACCAAAGTTACCTTGAGGCCGGGCTCGGGGCGCAGAGGGTTGGTACCTGAGTTGGCGAGACGGCACAGATGGCCCTCACTGCCCACAGCTCACAGCCCCTGGTGTCTGGGGCTGGGGTGGTGGGCAGGACCTTCCTCCCGCCAGACCTCAGGGGGCCGAGCATCCCTGTGCGGGCGGTGTCTGAAGTCAGATGGACACAGATTGGCCATTGTCTCAGCTGAGGGAGGACAGAGCTCCCGGCACTGAGCAGGTGGAGCCCGTTGTCCACAGTGTCCTGGGGGCCCTGGGCTCATGATTTGGGGAAAATACTGGGTTTGCCCCCTGTGCAAACCAGACCCAGAACACACTCTGCGGGGGCAGCCGGAGTGACCTGGGGACCCAACCCCTCCCGGCCACTGGTGCGGGTTTCGCCGCGGGTGCTGTCCTGGGGCCTCGGCAGGGCAGGCGATCAGGGACACCGGGCCTCAGGGGGCCACGCAGGGGTGGTTTTGACCCCAGGGAACAGCTGCTGATGTCCAGGGACACACATGGCTGTCACAACTGAGGGAGCCCCTGTCATGGAGTGGGTGGGAGCCAGGGACCCTGCTCTCACCCGACAGGGCCTGGGACACCCCACAGAAAACCATCCGGCCTGTGTCCATGGTGCCAGCGGGGGGAGAAGGGGTGGACGAAGGTGACTTTGAGATGGGAGAATGTTCTGTGACCTCGGCACTGTGCCGGGACTGTGCATTCCCTGGGAAAAATGAGCCGTGCCAAGCTCAGCAGGTTTCCCATCGTCAGCAGCAGCAGCCAACCTTGGGGGTCAGGAACCTGTCCTGCAGCCCCCAGGCAGCAGGGCCTCTGCAGAGAGGGAGGGCAGGGGTAGGGACTGGCTGACAGCTCTGCCCACTCAGGGCCCTAGCGGCTCAGATGCTACCGGTACCCCTCACCCTGCACACCCGCACTCCCCTAGCTGGGCTGGGCCCCTGCACATGGACAGGGACAGTTCGGGCCCTTAGGCCAGCTGAGGACGGCAGCCCCTGGCGGGTCACCTAGCTCAAGGCCAGGGGGAGCTCACTCCCCTCCTCAGGGTGACTTTCTGCATTCCCTCAATGAAGTATTAACTGAGTGTGGAAAGTACACAGTCCTGGCCTTGAAGGGAAGACATTGCTCCACAAGTCTGCGGACTTTCTGGGAAGCCCTGGGGAATAAAGGTTTTTTGCTCTGTGGGCCAGGAGGTCTGTATTACAGCCACTGAGCTCT
Organism: Pedetes capensis; assembly: GCA_007922755.1. Taxonomy (NCBI): domain Eukaryota; kingdom Metazoa; phylum Chordata; class Mammalia; order Rodentia; family Pedetidae; genus Pedetes; species Pedetes capensis. Next base: position 17,740 of record VMDO01008297.1, on the reverse strand, counting down.
ACTGTGGCTATGCCAAAGTGCTATAGATGGTGTGTAAAGGAGCTGACATTTCTGTTTCAATAAAACTTTATTGACAAAACCAAGTTAGGGGCCAGATTTGGCCCATGGATCAATGGTTTCTGACTCCTGCTCTAATGTATCAACATTGCCCAATCCAGGAGACCCTGTTATTATTTTTGGTTTTATTTTATTTTTGCAGTGCTGGGGTGTTGAAACCAGGGCCTCCCACGTACTTTTCAAGTGCTCTACCACTGAGCTGCACCCCCAACCCATATTTTATTTTTTATTTTTGAGTCAGGGTCTTGCTATGTTGTGCAGGCTTCCTCTGGCCTCCAGCTCGTGATCCTCCTGCCTCTGCCTCCTGAGTCCCTGGGATGACAGGCATGGCCACTGCACCTGGCTAAGGTCTCTGTGGTAAACATGGTGTTTGACACCTGTGACATCTCCCTTCCTCTCTCAGGCTGCCCTGTGGGTTGTGACGTCAGGCTCGTTTTTTTGCCTCTCTAGCCTCAGTTTCCCCGTCTGTGGGGCGAGGATGATGCACACCCTATGCCGTTCTTGAGAGGATTGAGTTGAATATCGTAGACCCTGGTTCCCATCAGAGATGATGCTGCCCCCAGGACACCCTGGGCCATGTCTGAGGACGTACGTGGCCATCACAACTGGGCAGCTTCTGCCGTGGAGTGGGTGGAGGCCAGGGACGGCAGTCAGCACTGCAGGGCCCAGGACAACAGCATCTGACCCCAGACGTCAGCCCCGAGGCACAGAAACCCCAGGTACAGGTGCAAAGGTGTCACAGGCTGTCTTGCGAAGACCAGGCTCTGTGCCACATCGGCCGCCCTTCTTTCTTTCTTCGGGTCAGTGCTTCACTTTGATTTTCTGGAACCTTCCATCTGTAAAACTGCTGCCCTCCTGTAGCTCTGGCCCGGGCTACGCGCACAGCAGGCCCGGGCTCGGCAGGGTCGTTGGTGAGGACGCGATGCCCAGGTCTGCCTCAGATGCTCCAGAAGCTTCCTCCAGCAACACCCCCACCACACTGGGAACCTTGCAGCTGACACTGAGCTGGGGCGATGGGGGCTCAGCTCAGCGGCCTGTCTCCTCTCCCCCAGTCCTCTGCCAGCGCACTTCCCTCCCCAATTTGCATAGCCTGTTTTTAGCTTCTTTCTTCTGTAGCTTTTATATAATCACCTCATTATGAGGCTGTCAGGAACCTAATGTTCCCTCAATCACATTTTAAAGCGTTCCAGCTGATTGCCTGTCGTCTCTCCTCAGTTTTTTTTTTTTTTTTAAATAAACTTTTCACTTTTTTTGTGGTACTGGAGGCTGAACCCAGGGCCTTGCACGCACTTTGCAAGCACTCTAACGCTGAGCTGCACCCCCTAGCCCATTTTTAAACTTTTATCTCCAGTCAGGGTCTCACTAACTTACACAGGCTGCCTCTGGCCTCCACCCTACCATCATCCTGCCTCTGCCTCCCAAGTAGCTGGGATCACAGGCATGTGCCACCATGCCTGGCTCATTTTGGAATGGATTGAGATTAACAGTTAAATTAGGGGCCCAGGACAGAGCAATCTTCAGATGCCAGACACTTTAGAACCTGACCATTAGCATCTTAAGTTGACCAGAGGCATTTGTTGTAATCAATAAGCCAGTTTTGGCCGGGCACGGTGGCGCACACCTGTAATCCCAGCGGCTTGGGAGGCGGAGACAGGAGGATCGCAAGTTCGAGACCAGAGGCAGTCTGCGTAATTTAGCGAGACCCTGTCTCAAAAAAGTAAAAAAATGGGCTGGGGGTGCAGCTCAGTGGTCCAGAACTTGCAGAGCATGCAAGCGCAAGGGCCTGGGTCCAACCCTCAGTACCACCAAAAAAAAAAAAAAAAAAAAAAGCCGGTTTTGGTACGGAGTGACTTACTAATGTCTGCACTGTGTGAGGGTTCCCCACGCTAACCTCTGATGTCCTTTCTCTGCCCTGGGTCCCCAGGCAGCACCTGCATGGTATTTGCTGCCAGGTCTCGGGCTGGGACATCTCTCAGGCTGTCTCGTCTGAGTTCCTTGGAGAGTTTCTTGGCAGATTGAGCAGGGGCTGTGGTGGGTGCGGGGTTTGCCTGATATTTTTCTCTTGCTTTTTGTTGTTGTTAGGTGCCATCAAGTCGTGTCTGACTCAAAGCAACCCTCATAGGGTTTTCAATGGCTGATTGTTTCGGGATTGCCTTGGGAGTGGGTTGCTATATCCGTCTCCCATTTTTGCAGTGCTGGGGATCGAACTCAGGACCTCAGAGACTGCAGAGCGCGCTCTACCCACTGAGCTAAATCCCAGCCCCTTCTCTTGCTTAGGCATCAGAAATGCCTTTTTGCACTGGTGAGTTTTGGGGGGCAGACCACGTAGGTGAAGCACCTCCTTGTCACATACTCCCAAGGGCACGTGTCCCCGTCTGACTCATCTCTGCTGAAGTTGGGGCAGCACCCCCGGCTGAGGTGCCCGGGTCATGAGACCCACCCTCTCTCACTGCAAAGACCTCACTGCACGGCCCCCACAGAAGCAGCCACTCAGCTGCAACTTCGATCTCACATCTCGGGGTGCCAGGAAGGATGTGCCTGCTCCTGCCCCGCCCCTTGGCCCATGCCCTCCCACCTTTGCTGCCTCTGCTTTTTTGCCCAACATCATCAGAACATGCAGAGACCACGAAATCAAGCGCTCACGTGAGCCAGATAAAAATCCAAGGCACCCAGCTGTTTGAGTTTCAGATAAAGCAAGAAAGAAAAACAAATTTGGGGGTTGGGGCACAGCTCAGGGATGGGCCGCTTGTGTAGCATGGATGGGGGCCTGGGTGGCATCCCCAGTACAAAGGGGAGGAAGGGGAGAAAGAGGAGAAGGAGGTGAAAGTGGAGGAGGAAGAAGAGGAGAGAAAGAAAAGAAAAAAAGCCGGGTGCGGTGGTGCACCCCTGTGATCCCAGCAACTAGGGAGGCTGAGGCAGGAGGATCGAGAGTGGAAGGCCAGAAGCAGCATGAATAACTAGCAAGACCCTGTCTCAAAATAAAACTAAAAAAGGGGCTGGGAGTGCAGCTGTGGGGGAGAGCACTTGCCTAGCATGTGGGAGACTCTGGGATCAACCCCTCAGCACTGCAAAAAAGGAAAAGAAAAGAAAATTAGTATGGCATACCCCAGACATTGCACAGGACACCTTGAAAACCAGTTTGTGGCTCGTCTAAAATTTGGCTTTAACTCCTTGCCCTGCGCTTATCTGGCAGCTGTATGGAGAGACCGCTTCTCGCTCTGGGGCCGGGTTCTTAGTGGCTGGTACCACCCGGGATTTTCCCAGGACATAACTGGATGATCTGACGGTTTTGCTGTCTAAAACTCAATATTTCCAATGCCCTTTGCAGCCAAAACCTTCTCACCAGTAGACCAAAGTAGGCATTTCTGAACACACACAGAGCGTAGGAAAAGCAGCAGTACTTGTTTGAATTTATTTCGAATTCAGAATTTTTGATTTTGAATTTTTTTTCATTCCGCATCATCGTTATTATTATTATTGCAATATTGGGGGGTTGAGCCCCGGGCCTCACACATCCTTTGCAAGTGCTCTGCACCTGGGGTCCACCCCCAGCCCCTTTTAAATTTTTTATTTTGACAGGGTCTCGCTAAATTACATGGGCGCCTCTGGCCTCAACCCTTCCATCCTCCTGCCTCGGCCTCCCTAGCTGCTGGAGTCGCAGGCAGGCGCCACCGGGCCAGCTCTTGCTTGAATTTAAAAGAAAAAAAGCCTCTTGGTTGTGGTTGTTTGTGTGAAGGCTTAGTTTGTGATGATTTCACTGTGTGCTGGTAGCGATCAGGCATGCATGTTTGGGGGGGGTATTTAATTATTTATTTTGAGATGGGGTCTTGCTATGTTGCTCAGGCTGGCTGGAATGCCTGGATTCAAGTGATCCTGCCTCAGCCTCCCGAGCATCTGGGAAAACATGTACCTGTCCCCATACCAGGCTGATAGGAAGCTTTTTGATATGGCCCAGGATCTAACTGGAGGATGAAAGTGTGCTTTGCTGCCTCTGCTGTGGTCCCTGGACAGGAGGGAGTCATTAGCAGCGGAGACACAACCATTTTGTCATAGATTGTCTTCCAATCGGGGCTCTCCAACTATAGCTTGGGGGCCAAATGCAAGCAGTTGTCTTTATAAATAAAGTTTTATTGGCACCTAGCCATGTCCACTTCTTTATGCGCAGTTGGCCCCTGCCATGGAGACACAGGGGCAAAGTTGGTTATCGGGAACCAAAACCTTTGCTTTCTGGCCCTTGAGAGGAGCACTTTGAGCCAGACATGATGGCTGCTCCTTTGATCTCAGTGACTTGGGAGGCAGCGGCAGGAGGATCGCACGGTGGAGGCCAGAGGCAGCCCATGAAACCTAGCAAGCCCCGTCTCAAGATAAAATATAAAACATAGGCTGGGGGTGCAGTTCAGTGGTAGAGCGCTTGCAAAGCATGCATGAGGCCCCTCAGTACTGAAAAAATAAAAATAAAACATGAAGCACTTTGCCCTGCTCTGGTCCGCTCCCCGGAGCAGGTGGTCCAAGGTCCACATCACACAGGGGGCAGCTTTAGACCACCATCGAGGTGCCAGGTCGTGCGTTTTATAGACACTCGTTTACTGAACCCCACCCTCAGGAGGGTGGTGTGCCCTCATGTCCGTTAGACAGACTCGGAGACTGAGGCTGGAGAAGGCAGCAGGACCCAGATGGTAGATTGGGAATGTTCAGGATGGAGCGGGTCTCAGACCTCACGCTGCCGCCCCGTGCCGCTGCTGGGCGGTCCCACCCAGCCTTGCAGGGGCACTCAGCGAGGCTGTCTGAATTTTGAATGGAAAACGATGCTGGTTTGTACACATTTTCTTCCTCTCCTCGTCCCACGCTGGCCGTCTTCCCAAGTCCCCGCCGGCTGCCTCTGCGTGCGTTTCCAGTCCCAGGCACAGAGCGCGAGGGGCCTGCGGTGCCCGCGGGGTGAGGATGGCTGCTGAGCACGGAGGGTGATTCTGCCCCCAGGACCCTGGGCCACATCTGGGGACACGGGTGGCTGTCATCACTGGGGAGCTCCTGGCAGGGAGCAGGTGGCCAGCGATGCCCCTCGGCATCCTGTAGGGCCCAGGGTGCCCAACCCAGAGCACAGCCTGGCCTCCCCAGTGCCTGGGAAGGTGGGGGCTGCATTAATTGCCCAGAAACGATTCTGCAGGGGCTATCGCCACACATTCCCAGTGGACTGATTGTGCAAAGCAGGGCGACACTGTGGGTGTCGGCCGGAAGCTGGAGTCAGGAGGGCCTCAGAAGGATGTGGAGGCCACAGAATTGTTTGTTTTGAGGTGCTGGGGGTTTAAGCGAGGCCCTCACGCGTGCTAGGCAAGGACCCCACCGCTGAGCCACACCCCATCCCCTTTTCTATTTTATTTTGAGACAGAGGGTCACTAAATTGCACAGGCTGCCTCTGGCCTCAAACTTCCCATCCTCCCGCCTCAGCCTCCAGAGCAGTAAGATCCCAGGTGTGGCCACCACACCTGGCTCTGCCCCCACCTGGAGATGAGATCTCTCGAGGTGGAGACAGGAGACAGGTCTCTCGAGGCCCAGGCCAGCCTGGAATGCCCATCCTTCCACCGCCTGGGCCTGGTGAGACCTGAGGTCACGGACGGGGCCCCTGTGCTCAGCACGCATTCTGCCTGTCATCCTTTGGGGCAGAGCTCAGCTGCCCTTCTGCCCTGTCCTCTTGGGTGACTTGGTCCTGGCTGGCCTCCATCAGCCACCTGGCACTCTGAGACCCAGGTGCCCCCCCCCCCCGCCCCTGCACTCCGAGCCTGGGCGGGAGGTGCCGCCTGGGTGCCTCGCTCGCTCCGTGCCCGGGCAATCAGCACTTCACGGTGACACATTTGGCCGGTTGCCGTGGTGATGAAGTGAAGGCTGAAAGACAGCGCTGTTTCTATATCCAGCCTCGGGAGAGGGGCCGCTGCTGTCATGAGAGGGGAATGTCAGTGTGGGAAGGAGGGGGCGCAGGCAGCCCGGCCCCCCACCCATCCCCAGGAGGAGCTGTGCCCCGGGTGGGGGGAGCCGTGCCTGTCACCCAATGCCAGCTCCTTTGAGGGACATGCTGCGGAGCCGCAGGTCCCACCCAGAGGTGATCGAGCCCTTCAGGGACGCAGGGCCATGTCTGGGGGCGGAGGCACCTCTCGGGACTGGGGAGCTCGTGGCAGAGAGCAGGTGGAGGCCAGAGACGCTGTCCAGCACCCCGCAGAGCCCAGGACGCCTGCCCCAGAGAAAGATCTGGCCTGGTGTCCCCAGTGTCCCCAGTGCCCCCGGGGGTGATGCTGTTCTAACAGACAGAGGCAAAGGAGCTGGGCGCGGTGGTGCACGCCTGTAATCCCAGCGGCTCGGGAGACGGAGGCAGGGGGATCGCAAGTTCGAGACCAGAGGCAGTCTGGGTAACTTAGTGAGACCTTGTTTCAAAAAGTAAAAAAATGGGCTGAGGGTGCAGCTCAGTGGTCCAGCACTTACAGAGCATGCAAGTGCGAGGCGCTGGGTTCAACCCCCAGTACTGTAAAAAAAAAAAAAAAAAAAAGAGGTAAAGGCAGTGGACCTTGAGGTGCAGAGGCCATGCCGGCCTGGGTGTCCTGGTCATCTGGGAGCCACCAAAGGCTTTGCAATGCTGCTCGTTTGTTCTTCTGGGCCTGTACTTGCATCACTTCTGTGCTGGGCTTCAGGCGTGGCTTGCTCAGGGTGCTGGCCATGTGCCAGGGGATTTGTTGACCATTTTTAGTCTGTCTGTCAACCCCTGTGAGTGGGTGGCCTCTCCCCCTCTCACGGCTGGGAACGTGGAGCCACAACAGAGTCCCCACAAGATCGTCCACAGCACAGGCGGGGTCAGACGGTGCCCATTCCTCATGCTCTCCAGGGTCGCCTTCCTTTTCTTTGGGTTCCTGACTCTGGTGATTCTTCTCTGAAATGGGGAGAGACCAGCGTTCATCTCCCTTCTGGTCTTTTCCTGCCTTCACCCACTCACCCTGTGGACTTTAGTGATCTTTGTCCCAATCTGCCTCTGCCCGGCACAGAGGCTATAACCACTGCAGATATTTGGTGTGTCTCTTTATAGGCTGGGGTTTGGCTCAGTTGGTAGAGAGCGACTCTGTATTGTTTCAGGCCCTGGGTTCCATCTCCAGCACCACAAAAAACAGAAGAAAGACCCGGTAGCCCACTCCTGAAACAACCAGCCATTGAAAACCCTGTGAACAGCAGAGAAGCACTGACATAGTGCTGGGCATGGCACAGTGTCAGGGAGCGTTTCATTCTGTTGTACATCGGGTTGCTGTGAATCAGACCCAACTTGATGGCACCCAACAACAACAACAAGTTTATGTCAGGACCTGTGGGGCCACTTCCATTATCAATGGGATATTTTATCACCCTGTCCCCCAACCCGAACACAACTGCACCGAGAACGTGGAAGCAAATGAATTTACAGTTTGCGTTAATGACAGGTTGTGCCTCCCATCTCTCTACCACTCTGTGACTCAGTAGAACCAACCCTGTGTGTCCAGACGTATCCCACACACCTGTCTGGGGTCCCCTGGATCCAGGGTGGGTGGGTGAAAGGTGTGGGCATCGCCCTCCGGTCCCGCCCTCGCCCGGCCCTTGGGCTGCAGCACAGTGGCTTACTCTCCAAGAAGGGACCGGGAGCTCAGATTTCTTGTGGTCACACGGTCACAAAACCTCAAGGAAGCCATGGAGAGCTGGAGCACCAAGGTCTCTCACCCCTCACCCGGGCTCAGGCCCACCCCGGGGGCCCTGGGCGATGTCTGGGGGCATGGGTGGCTGTCACTAAGGGGGAGCTCCTGACAGCGGTGGGGCCTGGGATGCTCGCCCCAGAGAGTGACCTGGCCAGGGTCCACGGAAGCCGGGAGGGCCTTGCTGCCAGGGCTGAGAGCTGCTTTGCAAACCTGGGTTCACAGGTGGGGGAGGGGAGCGCTTGCTGACACAAGTGACAGGCTTTCAGCAGATCCCGCTCTTGTTCCCCTCACGTGGGCCGCCCACACCCCTGCTGGCTGCTCAGGTAAAGACCTGACTCCTGTGCCCCCTCCTGCGCACAGCCCTGCCCCTGCTGCTGTGTGTCACCAGCAGGTGACATCTGAGCGGGAGGGGGGCCACGGGGGCGGCTCCTCCCTAGGGCATTTGCAGGGGACAGTGAGAGCTCCCACCTTGCCCTCAAAGGAGCCCGCCAAGGTCAGCTGCGGGTGAGGCCAACAGGACCTGGAGGCGCCTGTGGCCATGTGGGAGGAAGGGAAGGCGTGAGAAGGTTCTAGAAGGAGAGGATGGAAGAGGTGAGAGGCCAGGAATCCAGGGTTTGAAGTCAACTCTGCCACTGGAAGGGGGGGTGATTCTGCCCCCAGGGGACCCTGGGCCATGTCTGGGGACTTGGGTAGCTGCCTCAACTTGGAGAGCTCCTGGCATGGACTGGACAGAGGCCAGGGACACAGCTTGGCACCCTGCATGGCCCAGGACGCCCACCCTAGGGACCAACCCCGCCCCAAATAGTCCCAGTTTCAAGTGTGCGTCAGCCAGGTGTCACCGCCACTCCTGTCATCCCCGCAACTTGGGAGGCTGAGGCAGGAGGGTGACAGGTCCAAGGCCACAGGCAGCCTCTGAAATTTAGCGAGACCCTGTCTCAGGATAAAAAAAAAAAGGTAAAAATGGACTGGGGGTTCAGCTCAGTGGTAGCACGCTTGCAAAGTATGTGCGAGGCCCTGGGTTCAGCCCCCAGTACTGCAAAAAAGGAAAAGAGAAGGAAAGAGGAGGGAAAGGGAAGGAAGGGCGGGGAGAGGACGGAAAGAAAAGAAAAGAAGAGGAAAGCATGCATCATCGAGTCCATTCCTGCCCCCACTGGACTCCAAAACCCACTCCTGCTGGGTAGATGAGGTGACCAGTGACCCAGTGCCTGGGACTGCCCCCCCAGCATATGAGTTTGAGTGTGGGTGCTATTCCAGGGCCTCAGCAGGCAGGTGGTCCTGGCCCTGGCTGACCCCTTATCACCTGCCCGGCCACCTCGCTTCCTGGCTCTGGTTCTGGCGTTCACACGTGCACAGGGGTGGGAGCTCAGAGTCCAGCCACCTCCGTGCCCACTGCTTAGACACATCAGGCTATGCAATCCACAGAGACCGTTTCAGAATTAAGAGCGAAATAGAAACCACTGGCATGGTGACCCTGGAGGCCACCCGGAAGCAGTGCTCAGACCTGGCTTTCTGTTTGCAAATTGACCCACCTGGCTGGTGCTGCAGCTCAGTGGTGAGACCTTGCCTGGCATGGGTGAGGCCCTGGGTTCCGTCCTTAGCACTGAAGGTGGGGGGAAGCTTGGTGTGGTGGCACATGCCTGTCATCCTAGTGACTTGGGAGGCTGAGGCCAGCGGATCGGAGGTTCGAGGCCAGAGGCGGCCTGCATAACTTATCGAGACCCTATCTCAGGATAGAGTGAAGATTGGTCTGGGGGGCAGCTCCGTGGGGGAGCGTGGAGCACTTTCAAAGTGTGTTTGAGATCCGGGCGTCAGCCCTTGGGTACCACAAAAAATAAATTAAAAAGACACAGGCAACGTCATAGCCGAGGCGGTGCCTGGAACTCAGGGCTTGTCCCCCGTGCATGGGGCTGGTGGGCAGTACAGGGCCACAGCGTCATTGGAGCCAGGGTCCTCAGCGTCCCTCCCGTGGCAGACGAGGCCCCGCCCGGGAACATGTGGGCCATTGCCCAGGTCTGTGGGCCCGGGCCGTCACCTCTGTGGGTCCCCAGACTCTGCCAGCAGCTGCCTTAGCTCCAAGTGGGTCGAGAAAAAGCCCCATAATTACTCAAGGGCGGGCTCGGCTCTGCGTGGGAACGAGCCTCGGTGACGCATCCCAGCTTCCGTGGGGGGACTCGGTGTGTGGCCAGACAATGCGTGGTGACCAGGGGTGTCTTTAGAGGATTTGGGAATGTTCTGGAACTAGAGGGCGGGGTGGGACAGTCTGTGAATATCCTAAAAGCCACTGGACTACACACTGCAAAAGGATCCAGTTTAGAGTTGGCCAGGTGGCTACGCCTGAGGTCCTAGCACTTGGGAGGCCAAGGAGGGAGGATGGGGAGTTGCGGGCTAGCCTGGGACACACAGACACTTTGTCTCAAAAAAATAAACAAAAAGGATGAAGTTTATTTTTGTGTGTGGTTCTGGGGATGGAACCCAGGGCCTTGGCACATGTAGACATCAGCACTGAGCTGCACCCCTAACACTAAAAATATTTTCATTGTATATGTTTAAGGTATACAGTAGGAGGTTTTGCTAAAGATCCTGCATACACATGAAGGAACTAGGAGGAAGCAACACGGTGCGGGGCTCACAAGGTTACATTGTTGCATCTGGTTGGAGTGGGCTACACTGTCTCCTAGCAAATACAGTGTAACACTGTAAACCGCAGGGGTTGGGGGGGGGGGCTTGGAATGATCCGGGGGAGGCTGAGGCAGAAGTAGAGAGCTCTGGGCCAGCCTGGTCTCTACAAGGAGAGCCTGGCTTTTAAAAAGTGAAGAAGAAGAAGAAGGCAAAAGAAACAAAGTGTGATTGGCTCCAGTTCCCACGCAGAGTCCTAGCTCAGCCTCCAGCCCCATCCCGCGGGCCTGGCCCGCTACCTTCCTCCGGCCTCCCATTCCTCCCCTGGCGCCCCCGGAACTGCTTTTGCTGCTGTATTTCTGTGTATTTGGGTTTTTGTTTTGTTTTGTTGGCTCTTAGTTTCCACATAGAAGGGACATTAGACAGTATTTTTCCTCCTGGGTTCTCTCTTATTTCATTTAGCGTGATGTCTTCTAAAAGACTAAAGTAAATTTTATGATATGTGAACATCTGGGGTTTTTGTCTTTCTTTCTTTCTTTTTTTTAAAGAAAGAGAATAAAGCCCATGACCCTGGTGGGTCATAAATTCTAGAAGCCCTTCTTGGGACACACGGGGGGCTGGAAAGCACAGTGGGAGGTGACAGCCCTTTCTGTGGGGTGCCCTCTGCACAGCGCCACCGTGGCAGGTGACATCTGTCTCCAAGCACGAATGATTTCCTCCCCGACGCGGGCAGCTCTTTCCACCTGGATCTTTCGGTTTTGTTGTCCATGTCCGGGGTGCACCAGCGCCTGTGCCCAGCACATTGGACAGGGCTTCTCAGCACCCCGTTCTGTCCCTGCAGTGTTCCCTGGAGGCCCCACCTCCCTCCTCCTCCAGCCCTCCCGGGGGTTGGGGATTTACCCAGATGGGGGTCGTGGCAGCTCAGCGTTTTTGTCTGGCTGAGTGAGCTGGGCAAGGTTGGTAGGGGGATGGCCCGGCACCAGCCCATGCCCCAGGGCCGGAGCTGCTGCTGCAGGTCACCCACTCTTTGGTCCCATTGTCCCAGCTGCTCCGGGACTGAGTGGGACCAGGGGATCTGCAGTGGCCATGTCCTGGCTCAAGTCCAAGGGCTCAGGGACATCAGCTGGGATAAAAGGGATGGGGGTGGGGAAGTGAAACCCATCTTTAAAAAGATTCGTAAGCCGGGCGCGGTGGTGCACGCCTGTAATCTCAGTGGCTGGGGAGGCTGAGGCAGGAGGATCGCAAGTTCGAGACCAGAGGCAGTCTGCGTAACTTAGTGAGACCCTGTCTCAAATAAATTAAAAATATGGGCTGAGGGTGCAGGTCAGTGGTCCAGCACTTGCAGAGCACGCAGGCGTGAGGCCCTGGGTTCAACCCCCAGTACTGCAAAAAAAAAAAAAAAAAAAAAAGATTCATAAGAGGCCAGGCCCCCAGAGACTCAGGAGGCTGAGGCAGGAGGATCTCAGGTTCGAGGTCAGAGAGAGCCTTCATAACCTAGTGAGACCCTGTCTCAAGACAAAAAAATAAAGGAGCTGGAGGCGCAGCCCAGTGGTAGAGCATTCGGAAGGTCCTGAGTTCAGCCCTCAAGTACTAGAAAAAAAGGGTTAATATGCAGAAATGCTCACTGCACGCATCACAGCAGCCAAAAACAATGGTGACATCAAGGGAGGGACAGACACTGAGCGTGGCCCGTCCCCTCACTGGAGCATCATGCAGCCCTGCACAGGATGAGGCTGTGCCACCTCCTACACTGTGGAGGGACCCTGAGGAGGTGGCACTCAGTGGAACCGCACACAAAATGTCCCCAGTGTGCGGCCCCATGGGTAGGAAATGTCCAGCGCAGGTGGATCCAGAGGTGGGAAGTGGGCTTGTGGGTGCTGGGGCTTGGGAAGGGGTGAGGTAACAGCTCATGAACACAGGGCTTCCTTTCGTGGTGACAGAATGTTCTGGAATCAGGTGTTAGCGATGTGTCTCCTTAAGTCTGCCCCCGAATGACTCGGCACTCAGTCTGTCTGTCCACCAGGTCTGCAGTCTCTCTCACTTTCCTTGTTTCCATAGTGTCCTCCAGTTGTGCAGGATGTCACTGTTGGGGCAACTTGACAAAAAAAAAAAAAAAAAAAAAAAAAGTGCCCAGGACCTCTCCTTGCTATCTTTGCGGCTTCCTGTGAATCTTAGTAATTGATGCACTGCTTGAAAGTAACTTGCATGCAGACAGTGCCTGCTAGTTCCAGGTATGGAGTCTTGCCCTCTGGCCACTCTGTGGGCATGTTGCTCCAGCCCTTTCATCACACTTCCACTGACAGCTGCTGCCTGGGCTGCTACTCTTCCCTCAGGCCCCAGCAGCTCCAGGCTGACAATCAACCCTGGTGCAGTGGCTCCTGCAGGACTCCACTCCCCAAGGGCATTCGGGACATTCCTGCAGCAAGGCCGCCCCCTGGAGGCGACAGTGGGGATTGTAGTTCTCCATCCTTTTGACGCCTGCAGGCGGAGCCCTGTGGCATCAGATCTCAGAAGCTAAGCAGTGTCCGGCCTGGTTAGTCCTCGCATGGGAGACCGCCTGGGGACACCAGGTACTGTAGGCTTGGGAGACGGACCCAGCAACCCCCGCCCCAAACAACCAGCCATTGAAAACCCTATGAACAGCAGAGAAGCATGGACAATAGTGTTTTGCCTGTTGTATGTCGGGTCGCTGAGACGGATACCGACTCGACAGCACTTAACAATAACAACATCCTTTTGATGGCAAATTAGCTGGGTCTGTGATAGAAGACCAGAGGTAAAAATTGGCCCATGCGAGCTGAATCTTACCAAAAGGAAGGAAAGTCCTATACAGAATTGATATATAAAAATGCACAGTTAAACTTAGCGAAGAAGGGACAATAGAAAAAGTAGAAAGGAGGAGGAGGAACTAGCAGAGGGAAGCGAAGATGGTGGAAGGTGGGATGGGGAGGAGGGTCAATGTAGCAGGATAAACGGGGAGAGGATGATCTCAATGCAAACAATGCGACTTCATGAGTACCTGGGAAAAATAGGGGACCATAACCCAAATATGCATTTGAGTTTTCCTACATATTAGTCACAAGGCACCCTAAACCTTGCCGGTAGCTGAAAGTAGCCAGAAGTGATGTCATGGTTGCAAATGGAAAAGCCGCTGCTGTGTCACTCTGTACCCCAGCAGCATCTGCCAACAAAAGGAGAAAGAAAGTGGCCCCCAGCTGTGATCCCAGCTGTCTGGAGGGTGAGGCAGGAGGATCTCAAGGTCAAGGCCAGCGTAGGCTACACAGTGAGGCCCTATCTCAAAAAAAAAAAAAACAAAAAAAAACAAATAAAAAATAATAATCATGGAGGCTTGGATCGTGAGGGTTGAGCCCAGGGACTCGCACAGGCTTTGCAAGTGCTCCGCCACTGGCGGCAGCCCCAGCCCGTTTCTTATTTTATATTTTTGATCAGCGTCTTGCTGAATTGCATAGGCTGCCTCTGGCCTCCAGCTTCCAACCCCTAGTGCTGGGATCGCAGGCGTGGCCACTGTGCCCGGCTCTGCCTGGACCTGGAGATCTCAAGAGGTGGAGCCAGGGTCTCGCGAGAACTTGCCATCCTCCCGCCTCAGCCTCCCCAGCACTGGGATCCCAGGCATGGCCACGGTGCCTGGCTTTTCTAATTGAGTAATTTTCAAACGAATTTTGGATTTAGAATAATTTTACCTTTTTGGATGTGTTGCAAAGCTCATCCCAAGGTCCCCGTCAGCCCCTCAGTGCCCCCCCATACCACGTTGGGCGCCAACTCTATGTGGGGCGCGCACCTCCTGGTCCGGCCTGGAGGTTCAGAAGGGCGGCGGTGCCGCACACACAGATACTAAACACAATTTCACTCGGGACCCTCGGGGGAGGGGCACAGACTCCTGTGGCCCTCGAGACCCTGGCGGAGACAGCACAGTTGTCACAGCTGAGAAACTGAAGCAGGGGCATTGCCATTTGCCGAGTTCCGCTCCTCACCTGGGTTTCACGTTCTTCCTTTAATGTCCTTTTTCCGCCTGGGCTCCCAGAACGCCCACCCCAAGATTCAGCTGGACACCTCAGGCTCCCCAGGCTGTGATTGTTTTTTCTCTTTTCTGAGTGTCTGGTGACCCTGACTGTCTGGAGGGCATCGGCCAGTGTCCTGAGGAAATTCCCATCTTGGTGCGTTTCAGGTTTCCTGGTGATGAACCACGACTGTGGGTTTTGGGACAACTACTCAGAAGTGTAGGGCTGGGATTTAGCTCAGTGCGTAGAGCGCTGCTCTGTAGTCTCTGAGGTCCCGAGTTTGATTCCCAGCACCACAAAATGGGAGACGGACCTGGTAATCCACTCCCAAGGCAATCCTGAAACAGCCATTGAAAACCCTATGAGGGTCGCTATGAGTCGGATACCGACTCGACAGCACCTAACAACAACAACTCAGAAGTGAAGTGCCTCTCTCGTCCTATCGGCTTGCGAAGTCAGCACTTACTGAACGCCAACTGTATGCAGAAAGCTTTATCAAAATGACCTTGTTTTATCAAAATGACCTTGTTCAGAAGAGGCCAGTGGGGCTGGGATGACTGTGGCTGGGAGCCTTGCCCAAGGGGGTTCGGAGCTAGGTTCCAACAACACCTGTGTTCCCTGAGTTCTGGCAACGAGTTTCCCGCCCTTTTCCCCACCCAGCCCTAACCTCCCCACATCCAAAACCCCAGCTGCCTCATCTGGCGCCAGCCTCAGGGGCCTCGGACTGTGTCCTCGGGGTCCTGTGCCACGCCTGGTGTCTCTCAGCCCTTCCTGCTGACTGTTGCCCAGGGCTTCATCTCTATGGGTCTAATTCAGGGGTCTCCTGGGGATGATTCCGCCCTCAGGGGACAGTGGGTGACGTCTGGGGACATGTGTGGCTGTCACGACCGTGAGAGTTCCTGGCACGGAGCAGGTGAAGGCCAGGGACGCTGCCCAGCCCCCTACAGAGCTCAGGACGCTTGTCTCAGAGAGTGACCTGGCAGGGGTCCCCTGTGCCATCCCCTGTGCCTCCGAGGAGCCCCGTGTTAACTTTGCGGAGGGTGTCAGGGACGGAGGCCAGCCCAGGCTCGGTGATCCCAGGGAGGCCCCCAGGACTCAGAGCAGGGCTGTTCTTGTGGCTGTGGTTATGAAGACAGGACACAGCAGTCAGCTACAGGGGATTGGGGGCACTGAGGAAGCCAGGCAGGGCTTCTAGAATCTCCTTGCAGGGAGTCTCTCGGGAAGTACTTGGTCCCCAGCAGGTGTTGAGACCCAGACTTCCAAGGAGAGTGGGGCCTGAGTGTAAACCACAGGGGCTGGGGGTCAATGCATCATTGGTGGTAGTGGTTTAGGCCCACACCTAAACCCTCCTGCCAGGGAGGCCGGGAGCCCCCAGGCCAGGTCCCAGGTACCCCCTTACAAGCTCATGTCCTGGGGCCTGTGGGCGTCTCTGTGCTGCTCAGAGGTCAGCAGACCCCATTTACCTGGATCATGAAGTCTTCCAGGACTCGGGAATTTGCAAGGATGTCCCAGTCAGTCACACTGTGGGCACTGTGGGGACAGGGTACCAACTCAGCCTCCTCATCTTCCTGGTGGACTTTGAGACTCCAGCAACTAGAGAACATCTTTTGTCAACACAAAAGGTCACAGCCGGGGGTGGTGGCACATGCCTCACATCCCAGCGACTCGGGAGGCTGAACCAGGAGGATCGCAGATTCGAGGCCAGAGGCAGTCTGCACAACTTGGCGAGGCCCTGACTCAAGATAAAAAATTAAAAAGTTGCAGGGTTTGCAGCTAAGTGGTGGAGCATTTGCAAAGTATGCACAGAGGGTTCAACTCCTCAGTACCGCCAAAAAAATAAAAATAATAAGGTTATGTAACCTCCAATTTTTGTGTTCAATACTTTTCAAATGCATGCAAGATTCATTAGGAATAATATTGTAAATTTTTATCACTTCTTTCTTTGTTACATTTCATCTGCCTGCGCTTTGCAGCTGGTACTGTCCCCCAGTGTGGCAAGTGACTCCCAGGCAGGACTTGCAGAATGATGCCTGTCATCTAAATCTGGTGTGCAACCCTCCTTCCACACAGATCCAGACAAACACCTCAGCACCTGCTCGGTGATGCCAAATTAACGTACTGTGTTTCTCTTCCAGGGAGTGAAAGCTTGGTGTGAGAGCCGTGGCATCGGGACGGCGGGGCCTCAGGCACAGGTAGGTGCTGTGGTTTTTTTCTTTGCTCTGCATTTGGTATGCAGTCTGTGCTTTTGAAATCAGGATGATGGCAGAGGGAGTCGGTGGCCACAGAGGCCTCGACCTAGTGAGTAAGAGGGCTTGTTGAGTCCATCAAGGTTGCACGGGGGATGGGGGACAGCGTCACTTGGTGGCTCCTGGTAACATGTTCCTCCCTGGGGCAAGACCCCACAGCCCAGGGAGGCTGGTCTGTCCCCCAGGCAGTGTCATAACAAAAAGTGCAGAGGCACACCTCCTGCCTTCCATGTGTCTTAACTCCCTTCCAGAGAATTTTCAATAGGATGTCAGCCCTTCACCCTCATTTCCTCATCTCTTGGAGGGCAGCCCATCCAAAGTCATCACCAAGGACAGAGCAAAGTCTTTGGACCTGATGCATGTTTGAAACTTGTTGTCTTAATATGTTTTCTGTTGCTGTAACAAAACACTTGAGGCTGGCTGCTTTATAAAGACGAAAGGTTTGCTCTGACTCACAGTTCTGGAGGTGAGATTGGGAACTATGCCAGTCGAAGGGCCTATGGCTGCAGCAAAACAGGGCAGGTGGCATCCCACAGCAGGAGCTCAGGGGAGAATGGAGAACATGGTACCCGAAACAGGTGAAGTGGCAAGAGGTGAGGCAAGAGTCTGGGAAGGGTCGGGCTGACTCTTTTATAAGAAACTGCCCTGCTCTTGGGGCAACTAATTCACTCCTGTGAGACCCACCCACCCAGTCCAGAATCAGTCTCTTCAGGAGGGCTGGCACCTCCGGGCACCACCCACTCGACCCCGCCTCTTAAAGTTGTATGGTCCCCTGCCTTTCAGTACTGTGACACTAGGCCCTTCCTTGGGAAGGAGCTTCGCCCCGGGGATGGACCATAGCCAAGCCACCCTGGTGGAAAGGCAGGCTGGGAACATTCCAGAGACCTCTGGAAGAGTCTCCTTTCCTTTTTTGTTTTCCTTTCCTCCCCCTTTTTTCTTTTTCTTTTTTTCTTTTGGGGTTTGTTTTTCTTTTTTTTCTTTCATTTCTTTCTCTACTTATTTCATTTTCCTTCCTTCCTTCTCTTTTTCTTTCTTTCTTTTCTATCCTTCCTCCCTTCTTCCCTTCCCTTCCCCTTCTCCTCCCCTCCCCCTTCCTCTCCCC
>VMDO01008296.1:0-84953 GCA_007922755.1 Pedetes capensis | reverse complement strand
CTATTAAATATTTATGCTAAATTACAAAGTCCCCTGATAATCTCAATTTTTTTATAGTTGGCTTGTTCAAACTAGGATTCAAACTAAACCCCCTACATTGCATTTTGTTGATATGGTCCTTAAATCTCTTTTAATTTATAGGTTATCTCTCCCACTTTCTGTTTTCATGCAATTTATTAATTGAAGAGCAATAATTCTGCATGCTTATGGAATGTTCCAAACCAGGGTTTTGTTGAGTGCATTCTTGTGGAGGTGTATATTAATCAGAGTTCTCCAGGGAAACAGAATCAATAGATTGTAAATAGATGGATGGATGGATAGATGGCTAGATGGATGAGTGGATGGACAGACCAATAAATTATAAGAAATTGACTCGTGATTATGGAGGTTGATAAGTCCTAAGATCTGCAGTCAGCAAGCTGGAGATCCGAGAGATCCAGTGGTGTGGTTCCCATCTGAACCCAAAAGCCTGGGAACCTTGAGGACCTATGGCATCATTCCTGTCCAGCAACCCCAAGACCTGAGAAGAGCCATTGTTCAGTTTAAATGTAAAGGCAGGGAAAAAGCCAACATCTCAGTTCAAAGGATGCCAGGCAGGAGGAGTTCTCCTTAAAGAAGGGTTTCAGCTGATTAATGAAGTCCACCCACATTAGGAAGGACAATCTGCTTCATTCGACCCGCCAATTTCAGTGTTAACTCACCCCAAAACACCCACATAGCAATAGCAAATATGTTTCACCAAATATGGGGACAACCCAGTGGTGTAGTCAATTGAGACACAAACATTGCAAGGTGTATTTCCAGTGAGCTGGGAGTAGATCCAGAGGCTTGCCTGACCACATTCAGTTCGGACTTTCTTCTTTTCATGAATACTTCATGGATGGTGTACACTTCTTATTGCAGCACAGCAGAAGGCTTATGAATACTGGTTGTCTTTTTGTTTTTGTTTTTTTGTATGTTAAGAGTCATAGGTGAGTTGAGCTCAGTGTGGTCCATTCACAATAAAATTTTCTGTCAGTGTTTTGCCTAATCCTTTGAGTCGTTTCTGACCCATAGTGACCATCATAGGGTTTTCAATAGCTGATTGTTCCTTTGGAAGCCACTAAAACTATTTGCTTTGATCTATTATTTCATTAGTGGTTGTGAAGTAGGGGTATTCTAACTTTATTATTCCTTTTCCATCTATTAGCTTGGATTCTTATAGAAGAAGAAATTTGTTTTAAAAACTATTTGGTTCAATAATAATGTCAATAATATTAGTTCAGTTATGCAAAGGATAAACCAATTACTCAATTCTTTCTCTTTTCTAATTTGCAGAGTAATGAGGTAGATTCCTAACTTCTTTTAAAAGGGTATGTGTTGTTGTTGTTGTTGTTGTTGTTGTTGTTATTGTTAGAAAAAATTATGAGCTCATAGGGTCTTTTAGTTTTGATTTTTTTGTTGTTGTTATTTTGTTCTAAGACAGGGTCTCACTTCATAAATCATCCTGGCTTCAACTTGTGATCCTCCTGCCTTCACCTTCCAAGTGCTAGGATTATAGGCATGCACCATCATGCTTGGTATAAATTTTTGAAAATATATTCAATATCCTCCAATCTTTGCAGTTATTCTTCTTTTTAATGCTGAGATTATCATATTTCTGGCCAATGGGCTCTTCAGCTTGGTTCGTAAGTGTTCTTGTCATGATCTTATTGTCATTGATGGATTCCTTTGATAGCTTGCTCTTCTGACAAGATGTTCCCTAATCTTGAAGCAGATATTTCTCTAAGGAACTCTATTCCATGTAGAGGGAAATGGGATTTATAAAGCATAGTGTGGGTACTAAGGGTGCTTGCTACTTTGGATTCATCATGATATCCAGGCCTTTTCAACAGCAGAGCTAAAAAAATATGTATTCTTTAACACAATGCATCATGAATCCTTCCTAATATTTCCAATTCATAACTTAGCACACAGCATTTTTAGCTTCTTTGATGTGATATTTTTAATCTATTTCTTGCACTGAAAACCTTGGTTCCTAATGAAAAGACGCCTCTTTTTGTACTAAATATATCACTGTTTCATGAAAACTGTACTATAAGAAAACATAACATCAGGGGGAAATCATGCTAAAAACATAATTAGTAAAACCACTTCAGATTTCTTTGCATTTAAAAATTTTTTTTTCTTTTTCTTTTCTTTTGTCTTTGGCATAGATCCCACTAGGACTGCCTGGTCCCATTATGTGGTTTAAAAATAGAAGCATTTAAAAAGTATAGATTCAGCTGACACTAGGAAATGTTAGCCAACTTTGAAAGGCAGCGAGGATGAGCCCTGAAGAGTTTATGACCTGCACACTGTAGCCAACTATTCATTAACTCCAGTTTCTGCTAATTCAGGGCATGATACATGCATAGATATATTACTATATTTACTTTAACTTAACCACCTATATTAAGTGGGAACAATACCCTTGCTAATGATCAATCATTCTACTGACTGGGAGTTAATTTCACTCCTGAATCTTGGGTGTTTTGAAAGAAAGGGCAAAGTCCTAGAGCCATAGAGGGTCAAAGTAGAACTGCCCTTGGAGGTCACCTGCTTTAATCCCTTGAGTTTACAGGGAAGGAAACGAAGGTCCAACCAAGTCTAGCAACTTTCCTGAAGTCACACCGCTGTTGGTAGCAGGCAGAGCTAGAAAGCAATCAGCTCTCTCACTTCCACGGAGCTGTGTTCTGCTTCTTGGCACTTCCTGTGTCAACCTTGAAGGGCATCATCATCTTTACAATGCGCAAAGGATGCCCATTCTGAAAGTTGAATCTCAAATCCCAGCATACTTAAAAATGCTTGTGACACATTTGGTCAATCATTTGGTAAATATTTAGTAATTGGCTATAGGTTTATAGAAAGATAGCTTCTATTGTCTATTTTTACTTGTCCAGGCAACACATTGATGAGAACAGGTAATTGGTATAATATAAAAACTGGAGACTCTATTTCAAACATTTAACACAACTTTTGTACTATCTTTTATTTATAAACAACACTTTTAAAATAATTTCTAATTGTAAATATTGTCTGTGTTCATTTATCTGATTCAATAAACTACTACCTCATAATAGGCACTGGGCTACAGGGAATTTCCCAATAATTGTTGTTGTTAGGTGCCATCAAGTCAGTATACAACTCATAGCAACTCTATGTACAATAGGCAAGACATTATTGATAGTGCTTCTCTGCTATTCATAGGGTTTTTGATGGCTGATTGTTTTTTAGGAGTGGGTTACCGGGTCTTTCTCCCAAGCCTACAGCACCTGGTGTTCCCAGGCATTCTCCCATCCAAGTATTAACCAGGGCTGAACCTGCTTAGCTTCCGAGATCTGCTGGGATCAGCTGCCACAGTGGTATGGCTGCAGGCTTCCAATAGTTAGATCTCTCTAAAAATGGAAGTGGATGCCTCATAAATTAGTAAAGTGGATATGAAGTCTAGTGAATTTTGGTCAGAAATCTGCAGAAGGAATTTCTGCAAAGATTGAGAAAAGGAATTCAGTGATATCACTGCCTTTCCTAACCCTGAATTACATGAGACATTTGTATTCTATAATTTGTGTGATGCCCCCAATTAAAGTAGATGTTTTAGGCTGAACAGAAGCAACCATCTGTTCTTATACAAAGAAACACAACATGTACCTCCCTTTTTCTGCTGACTTTTAAGTGACTTCTCTGAGTTTTTCATCAAGCAATCAGTTTCTTGAGCACCAGTGGAGACCAGGCACAGTAGTAGGCTGAAGGAGAAAATACATTAGTATCAAGCAGCCTTCCCATTAGGGAGATCATCAAATAAGGTTCTGTCTTTATTTTTGAAAAATCAGACATCATTAACAACAAATATACCCCAGAACCAAGAGGCAAAAAGTAAAAGGCTAAAGAGACCACATTATAATGCCTTTAGACTGAATTTTAAAATAGAGTAGGATAGTGGTCTTCTCATTATGGTTAAGATGGCAATTGTTTTTAATTTGAGAATGTGGGATGAGAAACAGCTACCATGTTGTGTTAGTCAGCTGGTGCATTGTTGTGGCAGAGAAACCAACTGAAACAAACTTACAGGAGAAATGGTTTATTTATTGGGGGCTCACAGAGGATCACAGTCCATAATAGCAGCAGAGCAGTTGTGGCAGTGGCAGGTGATGGGGCCCATGAGAAATGGCCTTGCATTATGGCAGATCAGGAACACATTGATGATAACAGGTAATTGGTATAATATAAAAACGGGAGACTCTATTTCAAACATTTAACACAACTTTCGTACTGTCTTTTATTTATAAACAACACTATTTAAAAATAATTTCTGCTGTTCTAATTGTAAATATTGTCTGTGTTCATTTATCTGATTCAATAAACTACTACCTCATACTAGGCACTGGGCTAAGGGGGATTTACCAATAACTGTTTTTGTTAGGTGCTGTCAAGTCAGTATCCAACTGTGACTGGAACCATGACTCTGGGTAAAAACTTCCAAAGACCCCTCCTCAATGGCCTACATCCTCAAACCTAGATCCTGTCTTTCAAAGTTCTTAATTTCCCAGGACAGAACCACCAGCTTGGGACCAAACATTCAAACACATGACCTTTGGGGGACATTTTAGGTTCAAACCATGAGACATGACCTGAGTGTCCCAACAACAAACACTTGGAATCAGGGGGTCTCTCAGGGCTTTGGGTTTGTCCTCAGGATATTTCTGAGACTTCCATCTGCATTACTGACAACATAATCAAAGAGGCGCTAAGGAAGACAGACAACAGCCTGCATGCACCATGGTGAGACTGGGAGCCACAGCATCGTTCCATCCCCAGCTGATCACCACACCTGTGATTATTCAATCTAGGCTGAATAACAGCAGCAAATTCCATTCACATCATTTCATTTCGCTGATCTCTAACTTGAACATGCATCCAAACAACCTGGAGGGCTCGGGCAAACCAAGAGCTCCAGCCCCAGAACTCTGACAAGACAGGTCTGGGCTGGAACCACAGATTTGTATTTCTAACAAGTTCCCAGGTAATGAGGATGTTGTAGTCCAGGAACCACATGTGGAAAATCGCTGATGAACCAAACAGATGTTCAAGGAGCAGCTCTGTGCCAGGCTGTTCCGTTTTGGAGGACACAAACTTCTGCCTTCAAGGGACTCACCCACAAGTGGTGGGAACAGAAATAAAAAATAATAATAAAGCAGCAGAACACAGTACAATAGAACAAAGACTCAGAGGTTAGAAGAGGTTGCTACAAGCACAGAGTAAGAACCTGTATAAGACTAGGGAAGATGAGAATAGGTAGCTCAGCTTTTGTCAGCAGAGAGAATGAGAGCAAGTCCAAGAAGAAGGAGCTGCGTGTTCAGAATAGGCAGAGAGCCCCACAAGGCTAGGGGCTTTTATCTCTGTGGAACTGGAAAGGAAATCCCATGGGAAAAGTGACCAGGGATGAGTATAGAACAGCAAGCAGAGGCTGATAAATGGATCTGAGCAGAAGTGAGGCCTGATTGGATCTGCCTTTTAGGAGGATCTTTCTCGGGGTAGGGAGGAGCTTGATGAGGGCAGGGTGGGAGTGGAGACAGGCAGTGATGGGTGAGAGATGAGGTTGTCCTGAACTGTGCCAGGGCAAGCAGGTGAAGAGAGGCTGAGGGGATCCTGGTGATCTATTAGAATAAATCACACCTCTCAGTGGAGAGGAGGCTTCTCAACTTGTAGGCCCCTTGGGTGTTGGCCTCCAAAACAGGATGAATTGGCTCTTCTCTGCAAAGGACTCAAGGTACCTACTGCTGGTGCCACAGGTGATAGAAGCACATGAACAGGGAAGTAGGGGGAGGTGCACAATGTCCTAACACTTAGATCAGATGCCAGCAGCTTGTGGGCAGCATTTAAGAACCTCTACACCCCCACAGGCCTGCAGCTTTAGCCCTGTGGCATCCAATTCTGTCAGATCTCCGAAGCTAAGCAGGGTCAGGCCTGCTTAGTACTTGGATGGGAGACCACCCAGGAACACCAAGTGCTGTAGGCTTGGGAGACAGACCTGGCCACCCACTCCCAAAATCAATCCTCCATTGAAAACCCTATGAACAGCAGACAAGCACTGACAATAATGTTTCGCCTGTTGTACGTAGGGTTGCTATGAGTTGGACACTGACTCAATGGCACATAACAACAACAACAACAACAACACCCCCACACCCCACTCCCACATGTGTTGCACATTTGTAGGGATAGGGGTGAGGAAATAGTCCTGTGACTGTGGAAGTTCTCTGATGGGAGAAGTAGCCTTGGTCCCAAGGGGAAACATCTGAGGCAGGGGCTGTCACCAGCCCATCTCCTGGGGAAGTGAGCAGATACGCAGAGCCAGGTCCTGCTAAGCTATGAGAGAGGGAAGGTGAGCCTCTGCAACCCCTCCAGATGCTCCAGAGAGGGCCAGAACCCATGCTTCCCACCCTCAGCTGCTCCTGCTGATCACTAGCCACCTAGGGGCTTCCTGCACCTCATCTGCCTAGGGCAGTGGCAGTAGGGTTCGAAGACGTTTGCATGCTCTTGGCCCAGATGGACTCTGAGCTTCTGGTAAGGCTGTGCCTTTATGTGGTAGGACAAGAAGCCCCAGGACCATAAGGCCTCCTTTCCTCTCTTTTCCTCCAGCTCCATTTCTCTGGGTAACATCTCAGTTAAATCATGCTCAGGCATATCCTTGCATGTCCCACAAATTCAAACTCATCTGCACAGGTCAGAACCCCTTGAAGATCGATATCTTCCTCTCCCAGTCTCCCTCTCTCCCTTTCTCCCTCTTTCTCACTCTCCCACTCTCCTTCTCTCTCTCTCCCCATCTCCTCTCCCTCTCTCTACTACCTCCCTCCCTCTGCCCTCTCTTCCTTTTGGGATTGGAATAATATGGCCAGCTGCAATAGGATTTGTGACAGATGGTGTCTCTCCCCAAAATGCCTGTGGTCTTCCCTGTCCCTCCCAATTTTCTGGCAGTTTCTCCACACTAATCTCCTGAGATCACCTACCTCCTCATGTGCCACCCCCTATCTGGGAGCAAAGGGTGGTAGAATGGATGAGAGAAGGAGCTGTTTCCAAGTGTGTCCACTTAACTATGGACATGTTAAGTGTAACCTACAGCGGGTCAACAAGATGGACACATTCTGTCAGCATTTCATCAGCTCAAGAGGAGTCCGAGCTTCAGTCTTCAGATGTTTAACAAAAGATCTGGGCAACTCATAACCAACACAAATGTATTTCTCACAGTTCTGGAGTCCAGGAAGTCCAAGTCAAGGTTGGGACAGATTGAGTGTCTGGTGAGAGTCTGTTTGCTGATGCATAGATGGTACCGTCTCACTGTGTTCTGATATGGTGGAGGGATGAGGCAGCTCTCCGGAGCCTCTTTTTGTTCCAGTACTAGGGCTTGACCCAGGACCTCGCACATGCTAGACATGGGCTCTGCCACTGATCCTTTTTGAGACAGGGTCTCACTATGTTGTGCAGCCTGCCTCTGGCCTCAAACTTAGGATCTTCCTGCCTCAGGCTCCTGAGTTGATGGGATTACAGGCATGCACCATTGTACTCAGTAGGAACCTTCCTGGTAAGGGCACTCATCTCATTCATAAAGGATCCACCCTAAAGATCTAGGGCTGGGGTTTAGCTCAGTTGGTAGAGTGCTTGCTCTATGCACTCTGAGGCCCTGGGTTCAATCCTTAGCACTGCAAAGACAAAAGAAGGACCTGGCAGCCCACCCCTGAAACAATCAGCCATTGAAAACCCTATGAATAGTAGAGAAGCACTGACACAGAGCCAGGCATGACACAGTGTAAGGGAGCATTTCATTCTATTGTACATAGGGTTGCTCTGAGTCGGATCCAACTTGACAGCACCTAACAGCCACAACTCAAGATCTAATCACTCCCAAAGATCCCACTTCACAATACCATGACCTTTGGGGTTAGGATGTCCACCTGTGCACCTGGATGGGGCACAGTGGGGGGGGGGCACAAATATCCAGGTTATAGAAGCTGGAGTCGGAGATTTGAAGAGTGAAGAATAGAGAGGACCCACAGGAGTGTGTGGAGGGTAAATCTGGAGCCCTGGGCAACAGTGACAAAGGAGCCAGAGAAAGGAAGATGCTCCTGTTAATGAAAGGGGCCTTAACAAGTGTCATCTCATTTGGTGTCGCAATGAACTTACAGGATAGATTCAATAGACGAAGTAACTGAGTCTCAGGAATTGTCATTTGATGAATTCTCACAGGTGGTAGGTGACACAGCCACGCCTCCACTCCAGCTTCAGAGCTCTCTCTCCCTCCCTCCTCATTCAGAGCTCTCTCTCTCTCCCTCCCTCCCTCATTCTCTCATTCAACAGTCATTGGTTGAGCTCTTTTCTGTGTGTGTTCACACTGTGGGCAGTGAGGTGGGGGCTGATCTGGCCTGGGATGAGAGTCAAGATATTTAAGATTCAGGGGCCTGTGGCTCTCCCCACTCTAGCGGGAATGCTGTCTTGCTGGGTTTCATTATTATTCAGGTGTGGTGAGGCCCGATGGTTTGCTACCCACAGATCTCACAGATCTCACGAGGAGGGAGCACATCATGCCACAGGGGTCACGTGGACTAGCCACAGGGAGAACTTGTCAGGAGGCAGGCGGAGGGAAGCCCTGGTGAGAACCTCCATTGTGATTTCCATGAGAAGGAGGAGTAAATGGGTTTAGGACTGGCTGGTTTAAACCACTGCAGCCAACCTAGCTGCCTGGCTCCTAGGGTGATTAAGAATGCTTGATAGTGGTCTAGAGTGAAAAAGCCAATAAATGAAAATAGCTGGGGCTTTGCTTCTGTGTTGCTGGGTTTGCATTTGCAAAGCAACCCCCAGAAGGATGAGTCCTCCCAAGGAGAGGGGGTCATGAGGGTGCTGGGACACCTTAGCAAGGTGACTGAGGCATGTTACCAGTTGCCGAAAGCATGGTGTGTCTGGTATATGCGTGCAGGACAGATGTTGAAACATCCAGTTTGCAGCTGCCAGAAGAGTGGCTATTAGAAAAGCAGAAAAGGATCTCAAAGCTAAAATAGAACAGAAGCAAAAGGTGCCTGTGCAGAGACACAGTCTGACATCCTACACCTTGTTGTGTGTGGTCTGTGGCCCAGCAGTGTGGCAGCACCCAACTTTGTTGTTGGTAAGTGCTGTTGAGTTGGTGTCTGACTCTTAGCGACTCTATGTACAATAGATGAAACACTATTTTCAGTGCTTCTTTGCTATTCATAGGGTTTTCAATGGCAGATTGTATTTTAGGAGTGGGTTGCCGGGTCCTTCTCCCAAGCCTGCAGCACCTGGTGTTCCCAGGCAGTCTCCCATCCAAGTATTAACCAGGTCCGATTCTGCTTAGCTTCCGAGATCTGAAGGCATTGGATGCCACAGTGATACCTCTGCAGGCCACAACTTAGTAGAAATGCAGAAACTCCACCTGACCCATACCTACTGAATCCAAACTTGCATATTAGCACTCCCCTGCCAGCTGATCTGTGTGTAATTAAAATATGAACAGTGCTAGTGTCAGCTACAGACAGCTGGGTAGAGGGAGGAGAAGAATGTGCTGTTATAGAGGTCGGCTTCTTGGAAGAGTTCTCTAGCAATGCAAACCAGTCTCCATGTGGGAAGAAATGAGCCCTTTTCCCTAAAACAATTGTTCTCAAACTTGCCTGCGTGTGGGAGACACCAGGATGTTTTAAAAGCATGGATGCCTACAGAGCTCTGAGGATTTAGCTCAGTTGGCAGAGCGCTGCTCTGCAGTCTCCAAGGTCCCGGGTTTGATTCCCAGCACCACAAAAATGGGAGAAGGATGGCAATCCACTCCTGAGGCAATCCCGAAGCAATCAGCCATTGAAAACCCTATGAGGGTCACTAGGAGTCGGATATGACTGGACAGCACCTAACAACAACAACAACAAAGTTTGAAAACCACTGGGTTTTGCCATATGGAAGCTATACTGCTCTGTACCAGACCAGGGAACAAAATAAAAGAAGGACCAAGTGATTGGAGAGCAATGGTGCTCGGTATGTGTGCGGAGATGGGGTGGGCAGGGCAAGCGGAGCCTGGGGTCCTGGTCCTTCCTCCCACTTTTTGGCATCCTGGGCCACATTCTCCTGATTTTTTTTTTTTTTTTTTTTTTTTTTTTTTTTTTTTTTTTTTTTTTTTTTTTTTTTTTTTTTTTTTTTTTTTTTTTTTTTTTCCTGGTTGTTGCACATTTTTGTGGATTCTGCTTCCCCCTGGTGGTGACTTTCAGTGTAGCACAGCCGTCACAGGAGGTTTCATTCAATGTTCATCCCACATCGGAGAGGGTGTCCCAGGGTATGGTTTTGACAGGTGGGGCACTCTCAGAAACCTGCCCAAGTGCAGTGTGTCCATGTGACATCAGGAAGTTCTCCTTCACGGGGAACCTCAGGGACTTAGATATCAACTGGAACTGCCCAAGGTGACTGCCTCCTGATTTCAGGATTTTGCTATTTTCCCCTTAGAAGATCACCGATAAAAAGAACTTCACACAGTTATAAAGTCATCGTGAAAAATCTTTTTTGACTCTCTAGCACAAGTAATGCAAGAGGTGTTTCATGTGCAAGCTGTTATTACTCTAGTCTAAGCTTTGCATTTAGGTTCATCTGTAGAAGTATAGGAAATCTTGAAATTTCCCCTGCCTATCTTTGAGTTTATCTTGTTCTGTTGCTTAGAAATGATTCATGTTCACATTTTATCTCCTTCCCTATACAGAGAGTTTCTTTAAATAAAAACCTTCCATTACAGAGAATTTAAAACAAGAAAAATAAAGAGGAGGATAAACTCATGTATTTATGACCAACTTTGTCATATCTCTACTCCAGGTTCCCATGATTCTAAATTTTAGTGCAGGAAAATGTACAGAACATATACTTTGGGCCATTTTTAATTGTACAGTTCAGTGATGTTAATATATTTACATTGTTGTGCAATTATCGCAACCATTGGTCTCCAGAATGCTTTCCATCTTGCAAAACAGAAACTCCGTAGCTAGTGAACAATTTGAGTCCCAATTTCTCCCTCCCCTACACACTGATAATGACCATTCTGCTTTCTGTTTCCATGAACTTGACTACTCTAGGTACTTCACATAAATGGAAACACACAATATTTGTCTTTTTCTGTCTGGTTTACTTCACCTAACATAATGTCTTCAAGGTTCACTCAGGCTTTAACATTTATCAGAATTGCTAATATTATTTTAAAGATAGTTCCACATTTTACTTTAGTTCATCCAGAAATATCTTACTGTGTGTCCCTAAAGTGTTAAAGATGTTTTACTATAACCACAACACCAATATCATACAACACATATAATTCCTTGCTACCATAAAATACCTTTTTTTTTTCAGTGCTTAAGGATTGAACCCAGGGCCTCATACATACCTTGCAAATGTTTTACCATTGAGTTGTACCTGCAGCCCATTTATTATTTTCTTATATTGAGACAGGGTCTTACTAAGTGATGCAGGCTGCTTCTGGCCTTGAAGTTGAGATCCTCCTGCCTCCACCTCCCAAATCACTGGCATGCACTACCATACACAGCATGAAATACCATTTTGGTGTTCAAATTTTTTAATTGCCTCATAAAAACTGAATTCACCACTATTCTTCCATACAGAATTGCTGCCTAACCTGTCCTTAAATCCCTCGTCCCCAAACAGTAGCTGAGTCTTGCACACAATAGATGCTGTGATACTACATTTCACCAATAGATGGCACTAATGATCAGACATTTACTAAATCCACTGTGGCATTTACAGGAGAAAGCATCATTTGTATGCTGTTGGCAATTATAGGTGAATGTACAAACCCAGCAATTGCAAATAGCCTTTTGTTCTGGATAACATGCATAAAACCTCAATACATTCCAATTCTAAGCAATAATTATTGATGTCAGACAAACTTTCAATTTGTTTTAAATAAAAAGAGCACCAAAAGCTCATTTCTGTATATGGACGCTTGTCTCTACAATATCCATATTGTCACTGTTAAATGATTGAGGCCATTTAAGTTTACATATTCTTCTGCTTAAAAAGAAAATTAAATCTACTTATGCAATTGATTTATGGGTTAAATGCCCATTACAAATTTACTGTTTGAGTTGTATTAAGCGTGCCTATCTCTGAATAAAACCATTTTCCTCCAAACTTCCTCTAACATGTTCTGAAGAACAAAGAATCTTAGGATGGTAGATTTGGATGGGATCTTTAAGACCATCTAGGTTAGCTCCCTCTTCTGACATTAAAACAGACATGAAATCTCATTATATTGCACAGTGATTTGATAGCTTTCTTTCATTCTTTAATCTTTTTCCTTTATTTTTCAGTCCTGTGGTGTTGAACCTAAGACCTTCCACATGCTAAACAAGTGCTCTACTGACCTGTACCCCCAGTTCCCCATTTTTAATTTTTTTTTTTTATCTTGAGACAGGGTATCAGCACAGGCTTCCTCTAACCTGGAGCTCACAATCTTCCTACCTCAGTCTCCCAAGTCACTGGGACTACAAGTATGTGCCACAGCACCCAGCTGATTTGACAAATTTCTGCATGATTTGCTATCTTTCTGCCAGTGATCTCCCCTTTTCCCTGGACCCTGCCCTGAAACAAGCATTAACTATTTTAAAACATCTAGCTGCTTATTAGTCTGCAGCTGTAGCCCTGTGGCATCTGATCCCATCAGATCTCGGAAGCTAAGCAGGGTCAGGCCTGGTTAGTACCTGGATGGGAGACCACCTGGGAACACCAGGTGCTGTAGGCTTGGGAGAAGGACCTGGCAACCCCCTCCCAAAAATCAATCTGCCATTGAAAACCCTATGAACAGCAGAGAAGCACTGACAATAGTGTTTCCCCTGTTGTACAGAGGGTTGCTATGAGTCGGATACCGACTCAACAGCACCTAACAACAACAACAATAGCTGCTTATTAATAATTGTCATGTTGTTCTAAGGACGTAAACCCCAAACTATGCATTGAATCCTCCCTGATCTGTCCTTTCCATATATGCAGCAAACATTTATAGAGTACTGGGATGGACAAGTTCTTTTTGTTCTCTTGCCCAATTGGGCCTTTTATTTGACTCACATCTTGCAATCAAATAAATTTAAATTTTAAGACAACTTTAGGAAGACAGCTAGTATTTTATTTCCTTCCTATAAAATGGTGCTGAAGATTGAAGCATGCCTCTACCACTGAGCTGTACCCCAGTCCCTGCCTTTTTAATTTCTAATAGGAAGTATATGTAACACCTTCCAGCATGGTTGACACAGTAACTCTGGGAGTCACTTGTTGTCCTATCCTTTTATGCTCAAGTTAATACTTAATATAATGTTGCTCTGTTCTCATAATCAACTCCTTCATCCAATGCAGGCCCTAAACTCCACTTTTTAAATGTTACTTCTCATTAGATTTATCCACGTACAACTTCTTTAGATGTTTCCCCTTGTCTTCTCCAGATGATCCATAATACCTGGGCTCTTCTCTCTCTGGCAGTGACTCTTGCCCATTGCCCCTTGCACACAGTCCTCTGCCTGCCTTTCTCAGCCTCTGTCTGCATTACTTCTCTGTTCTTGGACTTGTCTCCCAAACCTTCACCTCCACCACCTTTGGACTTGGTTGGGCAGTTATACCCCCTGGAAAGCAAGCACACAGGCATATGATTCAAATCCAATTGTGCCTTCCTGCCTGTGGTCTTTGGGATATTCACAAGGGGGAGATATCCCATAGTCAAAAAAGTTTGAGAAGCAATTGTCTAAACAAATTTAAATAGCTTCCTCTACTGAAATACTTTCAGAGCTTTGGATTTCTTAATAGACATCATCAGTTCTTTAAGACAGTATGGGGCATTTTCCAAATTGATTTGGTTAGAGAGCACTACCCCTGGTCTTAGTCTGTTTGGCTACTGTAACAAAATACCATAAGGGGATGGCTTAAACCACAGACATTTATTTCTCACAGTTCTGGGGAGTGGGAAGTTCAAGATCGAGAGGGTGGCAGGCTCAGTTCCTGGTGAGCTTAGTTTCTTGGCTTGCAGACAGTTTCCATCATGCACTGACCTGTGTGTGGAGAGTGAGTGAGTTCTGGACTCTTCCACTTCTTATAAGAACACTAACCCTACTGTCAGGGTTGCAACCTCTGGGGCTTATCTCAACCTTTACCTTCCAAAGGCTCTACCTCAAAATACCATCACATTCAGGGTTACAGCCTCAACATATGGATTTAGAGTGGGGAGGACATAAACATTTGGTCTGTAATACCCCTTGTGTCTATCTCATTACTTTGTTGGAACTGTGTCCTGTTGAATGCACCTGGTGACACATATAGTCATCTCTTAATATCTAGGAGGAATTGGTTCTAGGAACTGCTCCAATACCAAAATCTGCAGATGCTCAAGTCCTTTACATGAATGTAGGGAGAAATTGGGAGGAAATTGGCAAAAGCCCCAAAACTGGGAAAACGGCTTTTGAAGATCTGGTTTGTAAATTAGAAATCTAGGGAAAATGAAAGTAACTTTGTTGGACATTTGTACAAAACCCTTCACAAATCTCCTGAACCTGATTGGACAATTGGACTCAAAGCTCAGGCCATTCAGTAGGCGAGCTGTACAAGGATCTGCACTGTAGCAGCTCGACCTTTTTCTCACCAGGACCATTGGCAAGGACAACTCCCCTTTTTCGCCCAGACCTTCAACCACCAACAAGGAAAGATCCCTTTTTTTGCCAGACCACCAATAAGGAAATAATTCTCTCCGCTCTCTCGCCCAGACCTTTGGTGAGGAAAGAAGGCTCTCCCCGCCATGACCATCAGCAAGGAAAGAACTTGCTCTTTGCCAAGACCACCAACATGGAAGCATCTGCCCTGGAGACTGTGTAAGAGCTGGTAGCACTTAAAGTTGTATGCTTTGGGTTTTCTCTCTGCCCTGATAAAGGGAAGAGAAATAAAGAGCGGTGTTTGCCCACAAGGCAAAGGCGCCCAAGGCTTTTCCTTTCTCCCATCTCCACTGGCATCCTGAGGGCTGCAGCAGTCCTCGCGCCTCACCCAAGGGTCCCAAGTGAACTGTGTTTAGTATCTGTGTGCTCGGGGGCATTGCCCATCTGAACATCCAGGCCAGACTGGGAGGTACATGCCCCACACATGAAATAGTATAATATTTTCATATATGATCCACACACATCTTATATTCTTAAATCATTTCTAGATTACTTACAATACCTAGTACATTGTCCCCATGTGTCTGTCAGTTTGCCATACTGTGGGGGCTTGTGTATTGCTGTGATGCTAAAAACTATGATACTGGTATTACAGATACCAACAGGGTCACCCATATGGGACAGGCTTCAGATGAACTTCCAGAGTAAGACAGACTAGGCTGAAACAATTAATCAGTGAAAACCCTATGAATAGCACAGGAACACTATCAGGTATAGTGCCAGAAAATGAACCCCCAGGTTGGAAGATGCTCAAAAGATGACTGAGGAAGAGTTATCTCCTCAAACTTCAGTCTACCTTAATGATGGGAATGGAGTAAAGCCCCAGGGACCTCCATGTGCTGATTTGGCACAACTCAAAATGAGAAGGAATGTCCATTAATGTAAATGTAAACATCCACTAATAGTTGGAACATGGAATGTATGTAGCATGAATCTAGAAAAACTAGAAATCATTATAAGAGAGATGGAGCACATAAACATTGACATTATAGGCATCAATGAGCTAAAATGGACTGAAATGGGGCATTTGATTCAGATAATCATATGATTTACTATTCTGGGAGTGACAAAGAGAAATAGGGTTGTACTCATCATCAAAACAGGCATCTCAAGATCTGCCCTGAAGTAAAATGCTGTCAGTGATAGAATAATATCCATATGCTCACAAGGAAGGAAAGTTAATATGACTCTTATTCAAACTTAATGCATTCATGACTAAGGCTACAAATGAAGATAGGGAAGATTTTTACCAGCTTCTGCAATATGAAATGGATTGAAAATGTAATCAGGATATGCTGATAATTACTGGCAACTGGAATGCAAAAGTTGGACACAAAGATGGCTCGGTAGTCAGAAAATATGGCCTTGGTAACAGAAACAATGCTGGCGATCACATGATAGAATTTTGTCAGACCAATGATTTTTTCACTGTAAATATATTTTTCACCAACATAAAAGTGACTATATACATGGAATTCACAGTGGGAACATACAGGAAGCAAACTAAGTTTGTGGAAGAAGACAATGGAGAACCTCAATATCAAATGTCAGAACAAGACCAGGAACGGATTGTGGATCAGACATCAACTGCTAATATGCAGGTTCAAACTAAAACTGAAGAAAATTAGAACAAGTATCTGAGAGCCAAGGTATGACCTTGAGTATATCTCACTTGAATTCAGAGACCACCTCAAGAACAGGTTTGATGCAGACACTAATGATCAAAGATCAGGGTCTTTGTGGCATAACATCAGACATCATTTATGAGGAAAGCAAAAGATTATTAAAAAGACAAGAAAAGGAAACACTAAATTACATGTCTAAAGAAACTGAAACTTGCCATTGAATGTTGACCATTTAAAGTAAAAGAAGACATGATGAGGTTAAGGAACTAAACAAGATTTCAAAGGGCAGCTCAAGAAGATAAAATCAAATATTATAATGACATATGCAAAGAGCTGGAGACAAAGAACCAAAAGGGAAGAACACGCTCTGTTTTTCTCAAGTTTAAGGAATTACAGAAACAATTCAAGACTCCAGTACAATAGTAGTATTCTACAGGGAAAATATTAAATGACATGTTGTTGTTGTTAGATGCCGTCAAGTCGGTGTCTGACTCATAGTGACTCTCATAGGGTTTTCAATGGTTGATTGTTTCAGGATTGTCTTGGGAATGGATTGCCAGGTCCTTCTCCTATTTTTGCAGTGCTGGGAATTGAACTCGGGACCTCAGAGACTGCAGCGCAGTGCTCTACCAACTGAGCTAAATCCCAGCCCTATTAAATGACAGAGGAAACATCAAAAGAAGATGGAAGGAATACACAGAGTCATTATACCAAAAAGAATTGGTGGATGACCAACCATTTCAAGAAGATGCATATGAACAGGAACCAATAGTCCTGAAGGAAGAAGTGGAAGATGCTTTGAAGGAATTGGTGAAACACAGGCTCCATGAATTGACAGAATACCAATAAAGATGTTTCACCGAACAGCTCACTTGTTTATGCCAAGAGATTTGGAAAACAGCTACCTGGCCAACTGACTGGAAGAGCTCTGTATTCGTGCCCACTCCCAAGAAAGAGGATCCAACCCAAATGTGGAAATTATCCAAAGATATCATTAATATCACATGCAAGCAAAATTTTACTAAAGATCATTCAAAAGTGACCACAACAGTATATAGATAGGGAACTGCCAGAAAATCAAGCTGGATTTAGAAGAGGGTGTGGAACAAGGGACATCACTGCTGATGTCAGATGGATATTCACTGAAAGCAGAGAATACCAGAAAGATATCTATCTATGTGTTATCAACCATCCAAAGGCATTTGACTGTGTGTATCATAATAAGCTAAGGATAACATTGTGAAGAATGAGAACACCAGAGCTCTTAATTGTGCTCAAGAGCAATCTGTCCATGGACCAGGAGGCATTTGTTCTAATAGAACAAGGAGACACTGCCTGTTTTAAAGTCAAAAAAGTTATGTGTAAGAGCTGTATCTTTTCACTGTACCTCTTCAATATTTATGCTGCCTTTATGAAGAAGAATGGGGCATTAGGATTGGAGAAAGACTCATTAACAACCTATGTTACACAGATGACACAACTTTACTTAAACTAAAGAGGATTTGATATATTTACTGATGAAGATCAAAGAACATAGCCTTCAATATGGATTGCACTTCAACATCAAGAAAACAAAAATCCTTACAAGTGGGTCAGTACGCAACTTCATGATAAACAGAGAAAAGATTGAGATTGTTCAAGATTTTACTTTATTGGGTTCTACAATCAATACCCATGGAAGCAGCAGTCAAGAAATGAAAAGATACATTGTACTGGGAAAAGCTCTTGCAAAAGACCTCTTTATAGTGTTGTAAAGTAAAGATGTCACATTGAAGATGAAGGTGCGCCTGACTCATGCCATGGTATTTTCAGTTGCATCATATGGTTGTGAATGCTGGACATTGAATAAGGGAGCTAGGAATAGAATTGATGCTTTTGAATTATGGTGTTGGAGACAAATATTGAATATACCATGGACTGCCAAAATAACCAACAGATCTGTTCTAAAAGAAGTGTAAGCAGAGTGCTCCTTGGAAGAAAGGATGTCTCAACTCAGTCTTATGTATTTTGGACCTGTAGTCAGGAGAGACAAATCCCTGGAGAAACACATCATGTTTTAGAGAGTGGCAGGTTAATGACAAAAGGAAAGCCCATCAAATAAATGGATTGACACAGTGGCTGTAACAATTGGCCTAAACATAAATAAAATCATGTACCTGGCACAGAATCAGGGAGTGTTTCATTTTGTTACATGTAGGGTTACTATGAGTCAGACCCAATTCAATGTTACCTAGAAACAACAACAACAATACAATGTAAACACTATGAAGTAGTTGCTATGCTGTGTTGAATAATAATTGTATTGAATGTTGTGTTGAATAATACAGAAAAAGGTCTGTATCTATTCAGTATAAATATAATTATTTTTCCAAATATTTTCAATCCAGAGAGCTGTGGATGCTGAACCCTTGAATATGGAGGGCTGACTGTCCTATAGTACAGGCCCTAGAGTCAAGTGACTGGAGTCAGAAAACAGGCAATGGGAATTCAGTCCCAGCTCTACCACTTCCAAGTGTGTGCCTCAGTTTCCTCAGATGGAAAACAGGATAATAATGGTACCTACCTCCTATAGTTGTGAGAATTTTGGGTGTCTCTACAGAGTCATGCAGTGCAACAGAGAGTGCATTCAAAAAAGCCATAATTGTGAAATATTACTGTTAATAATTACTTAAATAGCCTATGGTATCAGCTAGTGGTAAACATATTGATAGTGAATAATACTTAGTATCTGTCAGTATTTAATTTCTGTTCAGGTTGCACATTGAATTTTACGGTTGTGTCAGGGTCAGCCTGATTTTAGGCCACAGGCTCCCAGGAGGTAACGTAGCACTAGAAGAAAACTGCAGCAGAGATGAAGCAAATGTGTGCCAGGAATCAGAAGTGGTGTGGCCTGGTTTAAGGGACAAGGGCCTCCTGAGTTCAGGGCCAGGACTCCACGCCAACCCACAGCTCTGGCAGGAAGCAGAACTGTCATTCTGGAAAGGACAGGCCAGCACAGAGGAGGGTGGCGGGCCTGCCCATCAGCCCTGCTCTGTGCACACACTCGGGGTTGTGGTAGCACCATCTTGGAACGTGCATGGCAATGACATGCCTATATTTACATTACCAAAAAGTCTAGAACAGTGAAATTTTGACACAATTTCAAAGGCTTCAGGCATCCCTGTATATAACAGGCAAGGAATTAAGGCCAGCCAGGAAATCCATGGGCTTAAAACCCACTCAGCATTTTTACAGCCAAAGAATAAGTTGCCAAACACTTTTCTCTTAAAAGGAAGCAGTCCACAGAATACTAGAAGGAAAAACTCTGAAAAATATTAAGGGAAGGGAGCTCTTCAGAAAAATAAAATGATTTTGTCAAGCCTAACAATTAAGAAAATGGAGATGATGTTAAACTTAAATGAACACATCTTTAAAAATCACAACAAAGAGAAATAGAATTTAAGATGATTTTTTTAAAGAAAAAAAAAAGCCAACTAAGGGGAAAAGATACAGCCTGTTAACTTCCGTGTAATAGGACAAAATCGCAGTTTCTCGGTTGCAGATTCTTAGAGCACTTCAAGAGTTATGGAGTCAGGTCTTTCTGAGAAACTCTGTAAAAGCTCAAAGCCACGACCTGAGGCAGCGCTTCTTTGTAACTCACTGTCCAGCTCCTGGCATCATTAGCCAGCTTTCTCACTACTTCAAATACTCCACATCCTTATTTCTTTAAATATTCCTCAGGCAGGTTCCAGAGAGAACTTAAGCATCCAGTATAAATACACATGTGATATATACGTGGGCCTTTACTTTTTTTTGCAAAAAAAGGTGTAGTAAAAGAAAATACACATAAAAGTTTACCATTGTAGCCATGTATGAGTTCAGTATTGTTAAGAATGTTGATTGTCATGCAACCAATATCCAGAACTTTTCATTTTGCAAAACTGACATGGCACTCGTGATAAAAAATAAACTCCCATTTCCACCTCCATTTCCCCCTAGCGACCACCACTCTACTTTCTATCTCCACAAATCTGAGTGTTCTCGGTACTTCATAAAAGTTGAATCATAGTTTGTGTCATTTTTTGGCTGACTTTTCACATAGCATAATGTCCTCAAGGTTGATCCATGTTGTGGCATGTATCAGAATTTCCTTCCTTTTTAAGGGTGAGTATTATTCCATTGTGTGAATACACCACACCCCATTTTGTCTATCCACTAGTCTATGAATGCTGGGCAATGCATTTTAAGAAGTCCACTAAAATATGTGAAGCATGATCAACAGCAATTATTAAGAACCCTCTTCTGTTTGACCAGTGCTGAAAACAGACAGGATCTAAGTAGATTTGGTCTGCAGTCTGACAGGCAGAGGACAAGTGCTGCTGTAGACTGGTTCAGGCCGGATGGCCCTGCTGCTGGTGGAAGGGAGGGTTTGTAGGCAGGCTTGGGAGTCTGGGAGGGAAACTGCATCAGCAAATTGAATCCACAGTAGCTTTGACGTACACTTTAAAAGGCACTGAGAACACAAGCCAGAAGCCCACAGAAAGGGAATTTCATCTACCTACCATTCATTTATTTTGCAAATACTTGTTAGGCGCTGTGGAGTCGGTGTCCCACTCATAGCGACCCTACGTACAACAGATGAAACACTGTTGTCATGCTTCTCTGCTATTCATAGGGTTTTCAATGGCTGATTGTTTTTTGGGAGTGGGTTGCTGGGTCCATCTCCCAAGCCTACAGCACCTGGTATTCCCAGGAGGTCTCCCATTCAAGTACTAACCAGGTCTGACCCTGCTTAGCTTCCAAGATCTGGCAGGACTGGACGCTACAGTGCTACTGCTGCAGGCTTTGCAAATACTTACTGTATACTATGTGCCCAACACTGTTGCAGAATCTGAGGATACATCCATTAATAAACCCCACAAGATCCCCATTCTCAGAAAGTCATGGAGTGGAGAGACATACACTGAAAAAAATAAATGAACAGGATAGTCAAGGCCAGGATGAAAAGTGGGAGGTCAGTGAAATGGCATGAAGATAGTTAGTGTGTGTGTGTGGGGGGGTACTACATACAAAGGGGAAGGTAGGAAATGCTCTTTGAAGGTCAACCATTTCGTTTGAGGCCCCATGATTATAAGACTTAGGTACTATGCAATGATCAAGGAGAGAATGCCTCCCAGAGGGAACAGCAAATGCAAAAACCCCTGAGACCTGTGTGGCTGGAGTATGGTGAGGGAGGGCGGAATGGGATGATGTGAGGAGTCAGTTCATGCGCAGCTTGTAGTCAAGTATAGAGGATGCTTAAGTAATGTGTGGAGGAAGTAAAAGGAGGGCATCTCTGGAAAGTGGAAGAAGTATGCACAGAGAGAAAGAAGCACTGCTTATTCAGAAACAAGCACAGTTGACGTGAATGGGGTCTAGCATGAGTTATAATCAGTGAGGGACAAGGCTGGATAAGTAGGTGGGACAAGCCTATGAGACACCTGTAATAGGCTAAGGAAGAGGTCTGGGCTTTATCCAGCTGTTAACTAGAAAATGTTATAGATGTTTAATTAGAGTTGGGACTACATTTTTGTTTTTAAAATGAACTAGGTGATAGGATAGAATTAAATGTGGGTGAGTCATTGAGCTTCTGGGGAACCAGAAGAACCAAATTGAGTGAAAGTGTGGAAGAAGAAGCAGAGAGAAACATGTGAGAGACACTATCAAGAGAAGATATACTTGGTTTTCTTGATGAATTAACCTTTTTATCATTATGAAATGACTCTAGTCATTTTTAGTAATTCTCCTTGTCTTGACATATTCTTCATCTGAAATCAATACAATTGACCCAGCTTTCCTGTGATTACTATTTCTATGGCTGTTGTTTTTCATATTTCTTTTCAGTTGTCTATAACTTTGTGTTTAAAGTATATCTCATAAATAGCATGTAATTGTGTCATCTTTTTTTCCCCAATATCAGGTCTGATAATCTCTGTCTTTAATGGAAATGTTTCGTGGTCCATTTATATTTAATGCAATTACCAATATGGTTGAGTTTAAGCCTGAATCTTGTTAATGAGGTGATTTTATTTGTTCCATCTGATTTTTTTTTTGTTGTTGTTCCTTTATCTTCTTTTCTGTTAATGGAATACTTTGAAATACTCCATTCTATCTCTTCTATTAATTTTATCTATACTTCTTGGCATTTCTAATAGTTGTTCTGGGAATTATAATATATGCCCTTAACTTACCACAGTCCCCTTTGAATTCATATCACCTAACTTAAGAACTTTATAATAGTAGTGTTCCATTTACAATTCTCCAAATCTTTTGTGGTATAATATTTTACTTCTACACCTGTTTAAATGAACAGATTTATTTGGTGACCTGTTAGATTCAGACGTGAGGAAAACAGAAGAATTTAACTCAATTCACAGGTTCCTGACTTGGACATGTTGTCTATAACTTATCTAGAAAGAGGAATTTAAAACACCCAATTTGAGAGTACCAATGAGATCATAATTATAGCAATATTCCAAATCCTCCCACCTGCTTAATTACAGAAAATCTAGTCTTTTCTTGGGATTTCCCTCCTCTCAAATATCTGAGAAGTCCCAGGGGGTGGTTACATGAATCTGTGAGTCAGCTCAGCCACTCTTCTCTAGAAATTGTCCTATCTCCACTGTTACCCAGAAGCTGACAGTGGGGAGCGTCTGGGGGTATGTTGTAAGTGAAGGGCAGGATGTTCAGGAAGAGAAGCCCTCAGCAAAGGTGCTCTGTCTCTGGAGCCTCTGCCCTTTTGATGGACACAGTCATATTAAGATGGGTGAGAGTAAAACTCAGAGTCTCAGCGAGTGCCCTGGGCCCACCCAAGCATTGTTGTTACTGGTTTCTAGTTGTTGGCTTCACCCTTAGTGGGATTGACTTTGTTGGAGAGATGGATTCATAGACTAAGTTTGTCTTGGGCTTGTATCATGGATATTTTCCTGTTGGAAACATCTACTATGCAGCTGAAGATTTTGATCTCAGGTTAGAAATCAGAGTTCACCAAAAGGGAGAATATAAAGAAGGAAAAATCAGAGTCAAATGCTGAACCATGGAACATAGCCTATATTGAAGGTTAAAAGGCACTTAAAAATAAAAATATAGATAGAAGATTCAAATGAATGAATTTCCAAATAAGACTAAAAACAAGATGCAGTAAAAAAAAATTATTACAGAACCCTCAAAGAATGTAAAAATAGAATTATCATATGATCTAGAATTTCCTGGGTATGTGACCAAAAGGACAGGAAATCATCTAAAGAGAGATTGGTACACACAAAGTTCACAGCAACATTATTCATAATAGCTAAAACATAGAAGCATCCTAAGTGTCTACGGACAGAAAAATGGATAACCAAAAATGCAATATATACATACAATGGAATATTAGTGTTAAAAAGGAAGGAAATTCTGACACATGCTACAATGTGGGTGAAATTTGAAGACATTCTAAATGAAATAAGCCAACCACAAAATGATAAATACTGTGTGATTCTGATTATATAAGTTGCTTAAAGTAATCAAAAGAGGGAGGCACAAATGAGGAATTGTTGTCTAATGGTTACACAGTTTTTGTTTTGCAAGATGAAAAGAATTCTGCAGATCTGTTTCACGCCAATGTGAATGTATTTAAGACTCATCAACTATATTCTTAAAAATGGTTGAGATGTTAAATTTTATGTTATGTGAACCTTACAGCAAAGTAAAAAGAGGAGAAAGGGTTGTCAATGGATGCTATATGAATTTGAGTAAAATGCACTTTTGAAAATATTTCCTTTGTTTGGAAATTGGAAAACAGTTTGATGTGGAGAAAATGTGTCAAGAAAGCTAGTAAACATGCAAAGATTGTTACCGTAGTATGGCAGCTAAAGGAGAAAAAGAAAGAAAGTAAATTTTTTAAAGCTATGGCAGCTTTCTACAACAAAACACCTGAGATAATCAAGTTATAAAGTGAAAAAAGTTTCTTCTGGCTCACAGTTTTGGAGGTTCCAGTCCATATTCTGTTAACTGTGTGGTCCTAGGTCTGTGGTAAGGCAGCTCATCATAGCAGAAGCAAATGAGACAGGAAAACTGCCCAACTCATGGCCAGGAAGCAAGAGAGAGGAAGAAGAAGGAGCCAAGTCCCACAATCCCTTTTAAGAGTGCATGCAATAACCCACAGACATCCTACTAGGGCCCACCTCCTACCACCTCCCAGTACCACCCCAGGGACCAAGCCTTTACAACATGGGTCTTTGGGGGACTTTCAAGATCCAAAATAAAACAAAGACCATAGAAGGGTATATTTATGGGTTGAAAAGAAAAGGATAATTCTCTCCTCTTTGCACACATTTTTAATTCCCTGTCATGTTCTCTAGGAAAAACACTAATCACATTTCCCCCACTCTCAGCTTGTTGTTCTGTGGGGGCTTGCGTGTTGCTGTGGTGCTAAAGGCTATGCAACCAGTATTTCAGAAGCCACAGGGCCACCCATGGTGGACAGGTTTCAGTTGAGCTTCCAGAGTAGGACAGACTAGGGGGAAGGACCTGACAGCCCACTCCCAAAAGAACTAGTCATTGAAAACCCTGTCAGTAGCAAAGAGGCACTGTCAAATATAGTGCTGGCAAATGACACTGCCTCCCCCCAGGCTGGAAGGCATTCAATATAGACTGAGGTAGAGTTGCCTCCTCAAAGTAGAGTCAACCTTAATGATGGGAATGGAGTAAAATCCTTGGGACCCCCATTTGCTGATGGGACATGACTCAAAATGAGAAGAAACATAGTGAATGCACCAAAGAGTTCAAACATAAAAAGAGATTGTGTGTATGGCACAGCGTTAGGTAGTGTTTCGTTCTGTTATGCATAGGGTCCCTATGAATCCGACCCAACCCAATGGCATCTAACAACAACAACATGGCCTCTGCAAGAAACAGTAATCACATTCACTCAAATATAATATGGCCTTTACATATTCTTTAAAAGAATCTACTGGTTCATCTGTGTTAATCACTGTCCATTACGATTACATTGGAAATTCTCACCCATTTCAAGGGCCTAAAAATATGAAATCAGATCTTCTGGTTCTATCCCTCTAGAAATTTAGTAGCAGAACACACTTGTTTTAAAAGGCCTGCACTACTGGGGTCACATAGATCACTCTCTGCTCAACCACAGGGAGCCATGTGTGAGACACATTTTGAAATGAGCCCAGGGAGGACCGAAGGTTATAACTGACCTACTTTCTTCAGCACACAGTTATGAGCTCTCATTTGTATAGATACTATAGTCTTTGGAAGTTGATTTTGATCCCAGCCCAGGCCAACAGTCTCTCTGTGGCTTATCTGAAGAGTATTTGGGGTTCCATGAGAGAAGCCAAGATGCCTGTGGGCAGCAAGTAAAGCAAGTGTGATCTGAAAGCTCTCCTGCATCTGTCAGATTACTGCCATAACAGGGTAAAGGCACCAAGGAGGTAACGGGCAAAGCAGATGTTTGCAAAGTGAGATTGACCTATACTAATGCTTGACCAAGCCTATAATGGATGCATCTGTAATTTGGCTTGTGGCAAGGCCTCTTCCTTTCTGTTTTGAAAGGAGGACTAATTAATACACAGCAGGGTAAGGAGAGGGGTTCAACCTCACTCCTTCACATCTCACATTAGAGGTCTTTGCAGCTGCTAATTCTCAATCTCTCTCTCTCTCTCTCTCTCTCTCTCTCTCTCTCTCTCTTTCTCTCTCTCTCTCTCTCTCTCTATGTGTGTGTGTGTGTGTGTGTGTGTGTGTGTGTGTGTGTGTCTAATATGGGGTGGACTAGTGGAAGGATGCCCTCATCAGCCCTGTTTCCCACAGAGCCCTGAAAAAAGTGAAGAGTAATCTCTCTCCCTTCCCTCAAAATACTTCTGCCACATCAACCTTCCCTACCCAAAGCCACAATGCACTCTCATGGATTTTCCTTCAGGAGAGTCAGACAGATCCCCACAGAACAGCCTATTTAGTTGGTGTTGGGTGCCATAGAATTGGATCCAACTCATAATGATCCTATGTACACAACCCAACACAACCTAACACTGTGCTATACACATGATCTTTTTATGTTTGAGCCCACTGTTGCAGACACTATGTTTCTTCTTATTTTCAGTAATGCCACATCAGCAAAAGGAAGTCCCAGGAGATTTACTTCATCCCTTGATTAAGGTCGACTCTACTTTGAGGAGGCAACTCTTCCCCAATCATTTCTTGAATGACTTCCAGCCTAGCGGGGCTCATTTTCTGGCACTATATTTGACAGTGCTGCTCTGCTACTCACAAGGTTTTCAACAGCTAATGGTTTTGGGAATGGTCTACCAGGTCCTTCTCCC
The DNA here is from genome assembly GCA_007922755.1 of Pedetes capensis. Taxonomy (NCBI): domain Eukaryota; kingdom Metazoa; phylum Chordata; class Mammalia; order Rodentia; family Pedetidae; genus Pedetes; species Pedetes capensis. Next base: position 58,232 of record VMDO01008296.1, on the reverse strand, counting down.
TAGTCCATCTTACTCTGGAAGCTCAGCTGAAACCTGTGCACCATGGGTGGCCCTGCTGGTATCTGAAATTCCAGTGGCATAGCCTTCAGTATCACAGCAACACACAAGCCCCTACAGCATGACAAGCTGACAGACACGTGTGGGAGATCCATCACTGAATGAGCACAAATATGTTATTTGATTGATTGTTTTGACTTTTCTTGGGATGGTTTTGTTTTTGTTGTTTTTGAGACCAGGTCTCAATCTGTAGCCCAGGCTGGCCTTGAACTCAGAGTCCTCCTACCTCAGCCTCCAAGAGGTGGGATTATGGGTGTGTGTGCCACTATGCCTGTCTCCTACATGTGTTATCTGAACCTCAGTTTCAGCTTCCTTGTTGGTAATTATTTTTCTTGTTATTTTTAAAGAGATAACCCTCTCTTATAGAGCAGTTACTAAGAAGATATGAAATTACATATGTAAAGCATCTGGCATTTCCTGAACTAACAAATGTTCATTAGCTTCTTCCCCTGCATTTATTCTCTATACCATTCATATTATTCCTCTGAAACCACCTGCCCTGAATCCACCACAAATGTCCTTTGTGGTCAGGCCCAGCAGCCTTTCCTTTACTCTGGATTTGTTCTCTGCATCAACATTGTTGATAAGATGATCTGCCATAAAATATTCCAGCTTTGTCTTTCTTGCTCTTAGATTTTTGAGACACATAATAAAGCCAAGTGCATATTACTCACCTCCTAGTTCCTATGTCATATGCAACCCCTGTATTCTTAGGCTTCTTACCCCAGCTACAGGAAAATCAAATTCACAACAAATAATTGTCCAAATATACATCAAGCATCAATTAAGTGGTTTGAAAAAAAGGCACAGTCAAAAGGGGCATTGTTTCTGCCTTGGAGAAAGAGGAGTAGACACTGAAATGTACACATGGGCTCCGAGAGCAGAGAGAGTGGGGAAGGAGAGTGAGGGACATCTCATCATCACTCTGGGTATCATGGAAGATTTCCTTTGTCTTTGAGCTGAAGTCTGAAAGATGAGCCTAACTTGAGGGGATAGGCAAGCCAGGTGAAATTCCAGGCTGAGGGTGCAAAGGCACTGAGGTGTGAAACAGCAAGCATGTCTGACAGTCCAAAGAGCTGGGTGGTTGTGAAGGAATAAGGACGGATGAGTACAAAGAACTGGATAAGCATCAGGTCATGAGGCTTTGTGGGCTGATGTGGAGAGTCTGACCTTGATCATGAAAATTCTACACAGCTTCTGATGGAACAGGGAAGGGTCATGATCAGACTTGTGCTTTATAAATGGTACTCTAATATGGAACATACATTGAAGGATGGTGATGCTAAACACATAGAACCCAGATAATCTGGAAGATTTTGCAGGGATCTAGATTAAAAGTGATGAGAACCAGATCCAAGGCAGTAGCAAAGGCACCTGGGAACAGATACTAAAGATCCTAGGTCGACTGATTAGGTATGGGTGATGAGGAAGGTACAGAAACAAGGAACAATTTTCATGTTTTAATTTGGGGTAACTACTACATGCTACCCTAGATTTGGAATGGAGAAAAAATGTTTTGGGGGAAAAGACGACGAATATAGTACTAGACATGCCAAATCTTTTCACAATGGCAAGTGTATGAAGGTCAGCCACTCCATACAGCCGGTTAATTGTGGACCTATATACAGTAACTGGGAACAGGCCAAGGGGCCAGAGCTGACATCCTTTTGTGAAACTGGAGTATAAAGAAATCACCACTAAGATACCTTAATTCTGAGGTGAACAGTAGGAGTGTCTGCCAGCAAGGCTGAAATTCTTTAACAATTGTTTAGGATCTGCCCCAAGGAACAGAGAAACAAGAGATTGGGCAGAGAGCAAGGCTACGATAATTCTGGCTTCATAAGAATGTCAGGGGTGGGGCCAATTATAACCACATTTTTAACATCTTCTTTCAGCACTCATATAGTACATAGCTCTAAGCAACTCTTCTTTCATCTAAAGGAAATGATTCAAGACTCTACTAGGATTCTCCTCTTTCTTCTGGGTTCTTGGGTGACTCACTTGCCCCCCCTTCCTCCTTCTATTTCCTCCTCCTCCTTTTCTTTCTTCACTTCCTCCTCCTCCTCCTCCTTTTTCTTTTTCTTTTCTTTTCTTTTTTTTTTTTTTTTTTTTGGCAGCACTGGAGCCCTTAATGGCTAATGGTTTTGGGAGTGGGCTACCAGGTCCTTCTCCCTAGTCTGTCTTACTCTGGAAGCTCAACTGAAACCTGTGCACCATGGGTGGCCCTGCTGGTATCTGAAATTCCAGTGGCATAGCCCTTGCATAAGCTAGGCAAGTGCTCCACCACTGAGCTGCACCCTCAGCCCTTTCTATTTTCTGTTTTAGGGAAGGGTTTCATTCATTCACACAGGCTGCCTCTGGCCTTGAACTTTGAAGCTCCTGCCTCAGCTCCCCAGTAACTGGGTTTACAGGTGTGTATCATGGCACCCGGCTTTGCTCGCTCTTCTTAATGGTCATCAATACTTCTTGCCAATGTCTGTGCTGCTCCCTTTGTCACTTGTTTCATTTCCTTCATTCTAGTCAACCTCCTTTCTCTTCCTCACACACCACTTCCACAATGTTCCTTGACTGTAAATGCCCATCTTCCAGGTGAGTGTGTAATGACGGCTGGGTGAGGTGGCATGAGAGGCTGACTCCTAGTATGGCTGTATTCTGTGTTGTAAATACTCCCACCTTCGCTGATTCTAACCTGCCACCGTGTTATCAATGGCTTCTCAAAACAGACCGTGGGGGTCTCTTCAGCTTTTACAAGCAGGTGCCAGCACACCATTCCTTCTGAGATGAGGAGAAGCCCTATTTGATAAGATATCACTCCTTCTCTTTTCCTGGGGAACAGGGGGGACTGGAATGAAGTGGGGAATCTGGCTTACAACTGAAGACATTTGACAAGGAAGGGAAGAGATGTGGACATTTCTACCTGTGTGTTTCGGCCAGGCCACTCCTCCGCTTCCCTGGCAATCCACATGGTCACTTTCATCCCACCTAGCAGACTCACCTCCCTTGAGAAGCCTCTGATTGTGCGGACCTCTCTGAGCAATTTAATGTTTATGTATTAATTCTTTATTTCAACATTCTGTAGGTCTTTGTATTTTGGCCAAGAACTCTAGTCTTTGTGCTAGCATCGATTACAATGTTCTCTGTTTTCCAAATTTAATAGTAAACTTCTTAAGGGTACATATCTTACCTCCACCCACAACGGATTCTTTTTTCTTTTAAGTGTATATTCATGATACAAATTGATGGGCTTCATTATGACATCCCCATATACACACACCATGTACTTTGAGCTTATTCACCCCCTCACCCACATCCCCCTTCTCTACTACCTCTGATCCCCTTCCTCCTCTCACATAGCTCTCCCTCAGCCTTCAAGTCTTTTGTTTTTTTAAGTATAGATTCTGAATAAGAGAGAAAACTTGTGATACTTATCTTTCTGAGCCCAGTTTATTTCGCTCACCATGATGATCTCCAGCTCCATCCACTTCCCTACAAATAACAAAATTTCATTTTTCTTAATGGCCAAATCCTCCACGTGTCTCTCAGTGTGTTGTGTTGTGGGGGCTTGCGTATTGCTGTGATGCTGAAAGCTACACCACTGGTATTTCAGATACCAGCAGGGCCACCCGGAGTGGACAGGTTTCACTTTAGCTTCTAGACCAAGACAGACTAGTGAGAAGAACCCAGCAGCCAACTCCCAAAACAATTAGTCATTGAAAACCCTATGAATAGCAGAGAAACACTGTTATATATAGTGTGGGAGAATGAGCTCCCCTAGGCTGTAAGGCATTCAAGAAATGACTGAGGAAGATTTGCCTCCTCAAAGTAGAGTTGATCTTAATGACAGAATGGAGTAAAGCCCCTGGTACCTCCTTTTGCTGAAGTGGTGCCACTCAAAATGAGAAGAAAACAGTGGCTGCAGTGGCTCAAACATAAAAAGATCATGAGCGTGGCACAGTGTTGGGTAGTGTTTTTTTCTGTTGTACATAGGTCACTGTGAGTCAGACTGGACTTGATGGCACCTAATAACAAAAACCTTTATTTGTTGACTTGCTACTCTCCAAAACAGGTCAACAACAACAAAAAGACCCTCAACTACATGGATTGACACAGTGTCTGCAACAATTTACTTAAACATAAAAACGATCATGTGCCTGCCACAGAATTGAGGAGCCCTTCATTCTGTTGTATATAGGGTCACTATGAGATGGACCCAATTCAACACCTAATAACAAGAACAACAATAATAATGACTGAATAGTACTCCATTATGTATATATACCATATTTTATTTATCCATTCATCTATTATTGGACACCTAACTTGGCTATTGTGAAAAGTGCTGTGATAAACATAGATGTGCAGATATCTCTGTTATATGCTGACTTGGATTCCTTCACAACTAATTCCTAAATATTTGATTACCTACTTATTTATTGAGTCTTTGCCCAATTGCCTTAACTTTATTTTTTCTATGCCCTTCATACTTAGAATGTTTTTATCACTTAATTATATGTATAATTCTCTCTCTCTCTCTCTCTCTCTCTCTCTCTCTGTTTTGCAGTACTTGGGGGTTGAACCCCTCACACATGGTACTTGCAATACTTGCAGTACTTGGGGGTTGAACCCCAGGGCCTCACACATATTTTCCAAGTGCTTTACAACTGGGGTAAACCCCTAGCCCCGTTTTAAATTTTTTATCTTGGGACAGAATCTTGCTAAATTATGTAGGCTGTCTCTGGCCTCAAACCTGCGATTCTCCTGCCTCCACCTCCGGAGTCACTTGGAATACAGGCGTGTGCCACCACACCTGGCTAAATATATCTTTTATATACTATCAAAACTATATTTGTAATCATGAAAGTGTCTTTGCACAGTAAAAAAATCTTGCAGTAATGGTAATTCTTAAATTATGTTGCTAGGAAGTGGAAGTATTAAGCTGATTAATTGGAGAATTATCTCCATTACTGGCTGCCTTGCTACCTGAAGCAAATTATTGAGGCTTCAGTCCTCCAAGTATAAAACAAGGGTAAGAAGAAAGATTTCAGTGTTTTGGAAAAGCCCAGTCATCCAAAATATGTAATATAGTTGAATTCAAAATATAAGTGTCCTATGAATATGATGTATATGTGAGGCGTAAAAATGTTCTAGAAAATAGGACACTTCGCATGGCTGGATCTTTTTCAAAACCTCAAAAATTCTTGGAACATCTACATAATTTAGGCTTTGACAACCAGTTTCGCAAGTACCTTGTCCAATCTTTTTAGACATCCAAAAGTCAGTCAGCTGTAAGAACCAAAAACAGGATTACGTAAAGTGAGATACTATAAATACAGATTACTATCATTTATCCAATCCTTTGTGGGATTTCTCTTAGGTGAAAAAGCAAAACATAGTAGAGAATGCCAGAGAGCAAAAAAGGAAAGAGGAAAATAAAGATGCCTGAGACAAGGAGACTTTTCAAACGTCCGTCTATTTATTAACAGGAACAAGTGTTGGGAAGCTTATGTGATGTGAAAGGAACGAGGTTCATGCAAAAATGTTTCTTTGTGCAAGAGTTTCGTACAGTAGGCAGAGGAGGGAGAGAGAGTCATTGATGCCTGCTCTCTGGGGCACGTCAGAGCCAGGCCAATGACATGACTAGGAAAAATCTTATGGAAGGACCTATTCTCATTTTCTGCACAGTGCCTGCCTCACAGTGGGTACTGTGTAAAATATTTACTGACTAAAAATAAGATAGACATATAATAATGTAGAAGCCCTTGACTTTGGGTTATAAGAGCGATTCAACAATGGTAGAAAAGTTCCAAATTCAAGTTGATAAACGTGTAATTAACATACCCTCTCCAGGTATTGGTTAAAAAAAAAAAAAGACAAGCCTTCAGGCACTTTCCAGAGGTGGGAACCTGGAGCATCTGCATCCAGGTTCCACCTACTCCCCTAGGGAAGCCCAGAGGGACACAGAAGCACAGTGCCCCGGCCCACCTGAAAGCACATCTAGGGTACAGGTGCAAAGAAGAGAGAGCCCCAGGTCTCTGGGAGACAATGGCACAGGGCTGCTGGTGCCATTGTCGTACACCCCTGGGCATTTCTCAGGGCAGCATCCTGTGTGGCAGAAACTAACCTATTGTCCTTGGGTGAAATCACCTCCCTCAAAAGGGCTAAAACAGGCATTTCCCCTCCATTCTCCTATCTCTCCCTTCCAAGCCTTATCATTAGACAGTCAAGCAGCTGGCTCTGATTTACATCCAAAACAAAACCACGGACGGGGAGTATAGCTCGGTGTGAGAGTGCATGCTTGGAGTGCATGCTTAGCATGTGGGAAGCCCTGGGTTCAATCGCCAGCACAAAACCAAACCAGGTATGCAGAGAAACACACAGTTGGACACCTTTTCATGCATGCCACAAAGACTATGGGCAGTCTTGTGTGCGAGAATCACGTATGGGTATGAAGGGACCTGGAAGCTCAGCTGAAATCTGTCCATCACGGGTGGCCCTGCTAGTATCTGAAACTGGTGGTGCAAAGGTAAATAAGACGGTTCCCATTTTCAACCTACTAATGGCAATAAATGGCTGGGATTTAGCTCAGTTGGTAGAGTGCTGGTCTGCAGTCTCTGAGGCCCCGGGTTCGATTCTCAGCACTACAAAAATGGGAGAAGGATGTGGCAATCCCAAAACAATCAGCCATTGAAAACCCTATGAGGGCCAGGCATGGTGGCACATGCCTATAATCCCAGTGGCTGGGGAGGCAGAGGCAGGAGGATCACAAGGTCAAGACCAGAGGCAGTCTGCATAACTTAGCGAGAACCTGTCTCAAAAAGTAAAAAAATGGACTGGGGGTGCAGCTCAGTGGCCCAGCACTTGCAGAGCACACAAGCACGAGGCCCTGGGTTCAACCCCCAGTATAGGAAAACAAAACAACAACAACAAAAAAACTATGAGGGTCGCTATGAGTTGGACACAACTCAATGGCACCCAACAACACAACAATCAGGGAATAGGGAAGGGCCTGGCAGCCCACTCCCGAAACAATCTGCTATTGAAAACTATGAATAGCAGAGAAGTACTGACTTAGTGCCAGGCATGGCACAGTGTCAGGGGGTGTTTCATCTGCTGTACATAGGGTCACTATGAGTCAGACCCAACTCGACAGCATCTCACAACAGCAACAATAATCAGGGATTCCCCCACCTACCCTACCCCTTACTGCCACATCATGAAAGAGCTAGATGCTAACCACATACCCGCACACTGCTAACAATGGGAGAAAGGAAATGAGCTATGTTTTTGTGTAGAATAGTGGAAAATGTCTTGTCTAAAGAGAGAATATTTACTTTTTCTCTTTTTGTGGTGCTGGAGATTGAAGCCAGGGCCTTATATGTGCTAGTCAAGCACTCTACCACATAGCTACACCCGTAGTCCTAAAGAGAAAACATTTAAATCAAAACCTGAAGTTTGAGAAAAATCCAGGAAAAAAAATTCAGACCAAAAAACGCAGAGATGCAAAGGTGTTAAGGGAGGGGGCCTGAAGGGGCTTCTAGAAGTAGTCAGCAGGTGAGGGGTGTATGGGAGCAGCAAGTGGGGGACAGAAGCCAGACGACAACGGAACATCACATGGGACTGTCTAAGGAAAAGCAGCATGTGCCAGTGTTCTTACAAGGAATAATGCCATTAAAATACCTGGCAGGGCTTCTAGAGGTAGGGATGTATGTGACATGATTTGATTTACACATTAGGAAGTTCACCTTGGCTACTATGTAGGGAATGGATATTTTTATTGGAAATTTTTAATGTACAACTTAATGTGTTTCATTCTGACATGCAATTCATTGTGACACTTCCACATATGCGTCTCATTGTACATTGCAGATAACTTCCCCCTTCTCCTACTGTGCTCCTCCTCCCCCTCTCCCACCTCCCCATCAATGGCCTCTCTTCCACCTCCCCATCAATGGCCACTCTTCTACTTGCATGTCTTTTTGTGGGAATGTTTTTCTATATACCCTTGCATCCCATTATGATTTAAGTGAACACTTTTTTCTGTAGTGATCTATCTTTTTACATTGTCAGTAGTATCACATGAATAATCTAGCCCATTTGCATTATTACCATCCTTTGGTATTGTTGGTATTATAATTATTTCCCAAACTATTAAAGTTGGGCTGTTTACTTTGAGATCAAGCTCTCTCTCATTCCTTGCTCCTTGTTGGCCCTCCTCCCCCTCCTGTCTTCCCCCATCATCACTTCCTTTTGCTAGATCCTTCCCTCCTTCTTTCTGCTCCTTAAATTGTGTAGGGAATGGATCTTAAGGTGACAGAGGCCAGTGTGGAGGCCATTGCAATATCTCAGATGTGAGATATCACAAATCACTCATGAAGATGTCCCTGAAGGTAGAAACGAGGCGCCAGATAGAGACCCACTCTGGAGAAAGAGCTGGCGAGAGATGTATCTGCATCTTGGAATCATGACTTGTGTTTTGTAACAAAGAAAAATGTTCCACACACAAGAACAGAGCTCCCTTTTGTGGTATGAATGGGAGTCTTTCCTAAGACTATTCCTACCTGCAGGAAGGGAGGCTGTGAACTAGAATCACTAACCCAGAGAGCCTGTGGAATTGAAAAGTCTCAGATCCACCTCTGAGCTAGGTTTCTCTTGCCTCTGGCATGCTAACTTCGTTAGATGAGATGCACTGGGGCAGTGGCAGGCGATGTCCAGGTGGGCTCTCTTAAAGGCACCTGGGCCAAGGCAGGCACAGAAGGATGAGCATTTACTGGAACCCAGGACCCTGGCTGGCTTGAGAAAGTTCTGTCAGACCCCATCACCCACAACTTGGATCTCCACACTCAGAGAAGGGTGAGTGCGCAGAGGTGCAAGAACCACACAGCAGTCTCCGGAAGGCGGTGGAAATGAGCTCTCAGTTTACTGAGGAAGTTCAGACACATTTATACAGACCCAAAGAGAAAGTAACAATCATCTCATCCTGAGCAATCAGCGTAAAGGTCATGCCTAGTACGCAGTGAGGCACAATATGTTCTCTACAGGGATCACAGTGATCGCGAGCCGGAAGCAGCAGTAGCCAATCATAATTTTTTTCAAAACAACTTAGGTACCCACCTTAGGCAGTTCTGCTGGTCGCCATCTTGCCTATCCTTGATACCCACGAGGCACAATGCCCTACAAATTTCCTTTCTAGTTCTCTTCGGAACCTCTCCCCAGTGTGGCGCCAAAATTGCTTAAAAGTCTACTTTCCTCTATGTACCTCTTTTCTGAAGGAAACTCCAATCCTTTTTCCCTTTAAAATGTAAGCTCTAAAACTAGGTGCTATGAAATACCCATACTGGCAAACTTATGAAAATGTTGTGATTTTCTTGTTCGAATAATCAAAGTTATTTGGCCATTTAGCTCTTGGCCTATGGTGGCCACACAAGACAATGGATCCAATATTCTCATATAATGCATTTAAAAGATATTCACCTCCCCAGAAGAAAAATATATAAAACAGTACCTGGAGGTGGTGGTGGTTTATGTGTTTTGATTAAGGAGGTTTTGGCAGGGAATTTGGAGAAAGGTTTTAAAGTGATGTTTTTATAAGACTTTTCTGTTTTGAAATAATAATAGGGACTTTTCTGACTGTCAAATAAGTGTGTTGTTAATAACTATCGGATGAGGAAAAATGGCAGATATTCCAGCCTGGCTTATTTTCTAAAGTTTTCAAAAATGAAGATCTGTTCTATAATTTCAAAAACATGTTTTAATATGCCTAAACAATTGCTACAAATGCACACCAACTAAATAGCAAGCAAGATCTAGAACTTCAAAGTAGCAGAATACTGTACTCATCTTTATCAATTGGCCAACAGCCATACCTGGACAGTTTCATTATATTATACCTTAAACCTTCTGGCAGATTAAACAGTGTTATAAAATATAAAGAATAGCATCCTATCCAGCCCTTTGAGAACTTTGATGATCATAACTGGAAGCAGAATGATCCACAGAGAAGGAGTAGCAGATTAAGATTTGTATTAACTGGTGGACTTTGATTCAGACTAAAGAAACATAACTTGAAATGAATGATGTGTTAAGAACACTTTGCTTTGTGCACACATTCAAGCTCTTTCATTTTAACATACCCTAAAATCCAAGAGGATAATGTTTTTACCAAAGATATTTGTAAGGAAATGTTATTGTTATTAGGTGCCGTAAATTTGGGTCCAACTCATAGTGACTCTATGTACAACAGAACAAAACACCCCCTGACATTATGCCAGGCACACCATCTTTTTTATGTTTAAGCCCATTGTTGGGATCACTGTGTCAATCCATCTACTTGAGGGTCTTCCTTTTTTTCACTGGCCCTCCACTCTCTCAAATATGGTGTCCTTCTCCGGGGATTGCTCCCTCCTGACATGTACAAAATAACATAAGATATAGTCCAACCATCCTTGCTTCTACTTTTTCTAGGACAGACCCACCCTGGTGTCAGATTCCATCTGACCTCAGAAGATAAGCAGGGTCAGGCCTGGTTAAGTCTTTGGATAGGAGACCGCCTGACAAAACTGGGTGCTGTAGCCTTGGGAGAAGAACCCATCAGTCTACTCCTGAAACAATCAGCCGTTGGAAAAACCCTATGAATAGCAGAGATACATTGACATAGTGCCAGGCAGGAACAGTGTTGGGCAGTGTTTCAATCTGTTGTACATAGGGTCACTATGAGTCAGACCCAACTCAACAGTACCTAACAACAACAACATAAGGAAATGGGAAACTTAAATGATTCCCAAAGTCAACCAGAGCTGATCAGAGCTGATCTTAGTCTTCTAGGAAAGAGATTCTGAACTTGCACTGGGGAGGGCATGAGTTCTGGAGCTGCTGCTGTCATTTTGAGATCTCAGGAGCAGAGCATACCAGAGAATGGGGTGAAGATAAAGAGGAGGGATGAGAAGAACTAAGTCCTGCTGCCATCATGTGAGCATGTGTTAAGCAGTCCTTGATCCACACCCAGAATTCTCAATTCTGTGAGCCAATAACTTCCAATTTTCCTTTCACCAGTATGTGTTGGATTATTTTTATTCTTTGTTTGTGTAGTAACATTGTGTGATGGAGCAGAAACACTTTCAATTAGGTTATTATAGTAAAAACAAAAACAAGTTTTGCCAAACTCTCTTGTACCATCCTTCAAAGCCAGTCGATTACAAAATCCTGGAGCATGGTAAAGTTAACTAAAGGAACTTCAACAATGTGGTCCCAGTGATGAAGATGTCTTGAACCAAGAATATGGATATGCTTCAAATTCTTCAGAACATTCTCAGTCAATACTATGTCTTGAAACCATGCTTTGTAACATGCAGTGAGTTTTCTGACAAGACTTTGAAATAGGATACTCTGTGTTACCAATTAAGAGATTAACTGTGAGTATGATAATCAATGAACAGTCTCTTAAAAAGTTGGACAGGACATTTTCCTGGAGTAGGCTTCCAGAGTCCAAATTCCTTTTCTGTCATGTAATGTTGTTGTTGTTATTGTTAGGTGCCGTTGAGTCATGTCCGACTCATAGCGACCCTTATAGGGTTTTCAATGGCTGATAGTTTTGGGATTGCCTTGGGAGTGGATTGCCAGGTCCTTCTCCCATTGTCATGTAATAGTGATTTGAAAATCTGGAACAAGTAATTTACCATTTTTTGGCCTTGGTTTCCTCACCTGAGAAATGGTGATTATTATATTAGCTGTCACAGAGTTGTAAGAATAGAACGAATGAATGCATGTAAAGTGATTGGAAATGATCTGTCTAGTAATTTTTATTTTTACATGCTCATAGAGGAACCCTGTGGTTAGAACCAAAAATTTACACAGATAGTTCTGGGTCTACTCTAATACCCAGAGAAATTGGTGACTTTGATTCCAAAGGTCTGTCCTGGGTCATATCCATAATCGTTTACATGAGAACATTTGCAGAACATGGGTTTACTAATTGCAACCATTAGAGGAAAAAAATCCATACATAGAATGTCTGATTTTAGAAAGTACCACTTCCTGACAAGTGGACAACTGCAGAATAGCTGCAAAATGACCCTTGGTAACTCAGTGACCTGATCAGAACTACAGAATGTTGGCTGACGTTGATCATAAAAGATAAGTTGGTTTAGAACATGTTCTTACATCATTTTTCTGATAGTAAATAAATAAGTGAATCAATTGTTGAGGACTTTGGGAGTACACGTTGTTATTAGGTGAGTTGGGTCCAACTCATAGCTACCTTTATAGAATTTTCAATGGCTAATTGTTTTCTGGATTGCCTCAGGAGTGGATTGCCATGTCCTTCTCCCATTTTTGTGGTTCTGAGAATCAAACCTGGGGCTTCAGAGACTGCAGAGTGGTGCTCTACCAACTGAGCTAAATCCCAGCCCAGGTGTACACGTTGTTGTTGTTGTTAGGTGCCGTCGAGTTGAGTCAGACTTATAGCGACCCTCACAGGGTTTTCAATGGCTGACTGTTTCGGGATTGCCTTGGGAGTGCATTGCCAAGTCCTCCCATCTTGCGGTGCTGAGAATAGAACTCGGGACCTCAGAGACTGCAGAGCAGCGCCTTACCAACTGAGCTAAATCCCAACCTGGTGTACATGTTAGCTGCGAGTAAATCCACATGATTTTGGGTAAATTGTTTAACCTCTCTGCACTTAAATCTCCTATACTAGGACTGTCCTGGAGCTTAAAGAGCAAAATACACATCAAGTGTTTAATGCAATACCAGGCACAAAATCCAAGTTCCTTAGAGGTTAGTGCATGTGTTAGGGATTGAGTTTACTTGCAGATAACAGAGAACACGGGCTGGGATTTAGCTCAGTTGGTACAGCGCTGCGCTGCAGTCTCTGAGGTCCTGAGTTCAATTCCCAGCACTGCAAAAATGGGAGAAGGGTCTGGCAATCCACTCCCAAGGCAATCCTGAAACAATCAGCCATTGAAAACCCTATGAGGGTCGCTGTGAGTTGGATACCAACTCCACAGCACCTAACAACAACAACAGAGAACACAGGTAACAATGGCTTCAGCATTTCACCTTTGTTTTTCTCTCACCAAACAAAGAATCTGAAGATTGGTGGCCCAGGGCTGCTTTGGAGAGCTGAGCAGACAGACGCAAGGTCTCTTGGATTCTCTTGGGCGTTTTCTCATGTCTGGTCACAAGGTGGCTGCTACAGCCATTGTATCGGTGCTTCATGGTTTGGGCAAGAACATCAAATCTGGAGTCTGTTAGTTTTGTCGTTTCTGTTGTTTTTAAGGAAGAGAATTGATATGGAGGTTTTTGTTGCAATTAACTATCAATTATGTAGCCACTGATCACCTCAGTGCTTCTATTCTACCAGGGTTTATCAGATGTCTAGTGAAATAATACAACTCAGACTTTGTGCAGGGTGATTAACAGCCAATCGTGTATGTGTGTATGTGTGTGTGTATGTGTGTGTGTGTTGCTGTAGTTGAAATTGTTTATATTTCAATGAATACATAGTATATAAGGCTCCTCTGACGTACGGGAAGCAGTAGCTGGTAAACAGAGGGGATAATGTGAATTCTAATCTCAGCTGTTCCTTTGGCTTGAGTCTTATGGTGAATTGTGTACATTTTATCAAGGGGACAATATGACAAAGATGTGCTGAAATATTGAGTTTCATAAATGCAAGTTATAAAATGGGAGGACATACCAGGAGAATGTCCTCCTGTTTTTCAACTACAGTGTTGTTGTTGTTAGGTGCCATCTAGTCGGTATCCAACTCATAGCAACCCTTCATACAATAGGCGAAACACTATCGTTAGTGCTTCTCTGCTATTCATAGGGTTTTCAATGGTAGACTGATTTCTGGAAGTGGATTGCTGGGTCCATCTCCCAAGCCTACAGCCCCTGGTGTTCCCAGGCGGTCTCCTATCTAGGTACTAACCAGGCCTGACCCTGTTTAGCTTCCGAGATCTGATGGGATTGGATGCTACAGGGCTACACCTATAGGCTTCAACTATAGTAGTGTACTATAAATATCCTTTACTTAACAGAAATTCACCTAACCAAAGCCAGTACTTGCAATGTATAGATTAAGGCACAAATTCACTCCACAGAATGGCAGTTCCAAATCTGAAGGTCCTATGCATGATTGGTTCTGTTGGTGGTTTGGATTCCACATTCAGGCTTCTTCACCTAACATATCTACCTGCTTGTTAGTTTGCTTGTGCATGGTAACATTTATTGAGTAATAGAATAAAATACTTTTATTTAACCACTTGATTATATTTATAATTTTTAAAAAATATTTAAACATAGTTATATAAACCTCTATTTGTGTTCTTGCCACCACATAAAATCAGAGCAGAACCAATGATGATTATTTTATTTTAATCTCCTTTCATTTCACCCAATAGCATTTTAAGGCTTTCTGCATAGAGATCTTGAATATCTTCTAAAATTTATTACTAGTTATTTGATATTTTTAATTCTATTTTAAATTGCTAAGTACATACGCATAGAAATTCAATTAATTTTTAAATGTGACTTTGGATTCAACAAACTTGTTAAACTTTCCTATTAACACTAATAATTCACCTGTAGACTCTTGGATTTTCTATGTCTACAATCATGCAATTTGTGAATAAAATTTATTTCATTTCCTCCTTACCAATTTTTATACCTTTTGTTTGTTTTTCTTGCCTATCAACTTACGATGCCCCAGCGCAAGTTGAATAGAAGTGAGAAGAGTATTTTTGTTTTGTTCCTGATTTCTAGAGGAACACTGGCAATGTTTTATCACTGACTGTAAGACTTACTATTTTTTACCCTTAGTAGAGATATTATATCAGATTCATATAGCTCCCCTCTATTCTTTGACAAGATTTTTAAAAATCATAAATAGGAGTCAAATTTTATTCAATGCTTTTTCTACATCTATTGGATGGCCATATTATTTTTCTCCTTTAATCTATGATTGTAACAGATCACATCGATTGACTTTTCAATACTAAACTTTATAGTCTCAAATAAACTGATAATGATATCCTTTTTATATATTTCTGGAAGAAGTTTACTGAGTTTATGATTTTGTATCATATTCACGGATGAGACTTACATAGCCTGTAATTTTCCTTTCTTATATGTGCTTGTCCCCCATATGTCTGTCTGTTTGTTGTGCTGTGGGGACTTGCGTATTGATGTGATGCTGAATGCTGTGCCACAAATATTTCAGATACTAGCAGGGCCACACATGATTGACAGGTTTTAGCTGAGCTTCCAGATGAAGATAAACTCACAGCGACCCTACAAACAACAGGTGAAACACTATTGTCAGTGCTTCTCTGCTGTTCATAGGGTTTTCAATGGCAGATTGATCTTTGGGAGTGGTTGCTGAGTCTGTCTCCCAAGCCTACAGCCCCTGGTATTCCCAGGCAGTCTCCCATCCAAGTACTAACCAGGCCCAACCCTGCTTAGCTTCCAAGATCTGATGGGATTGGATGCCACAGGGATATGGCTGCAGTCTGTCCTTAAACAATTAGCCATTGAAAACCCTATGAATAGTAGAGAAGCACTGTGCTGGAAATACAGTGCTGGAAAATGAGCCACCCATTTCCTTCCTCCTCACTTGTGACAACCAAAAGTATCTCAAAGAGAATTTAGTTTGGCTTCCAATGTTCTGTGAGTTTTGAGAAGACAAATGTGGGAGAGAAAGAAAGCTGTCTCAGAATTCAGTGTGAAATGTTCACTTACAATCTTTTCATACTGACACCCTCCTCTTACCCCAACTTCATGTGACAGATGTCTCCCAGTTCAAAAACTGAAATTTTATACACCACAGAGAATAACCTTCCAGTCTTCTTTTAAATGGAATTTCAACAAATACTTTTTATACAAACTTGTCTGGGGTCTTCTTATTGTCACAGTTCTGCAATATAATTTGGATTGTTACTTGGTTTTCCTTACTGTAAATTTAGAGTGTGCACCACCATGCCTCATTCATCTCTTTCTTCTCAATGGCTTTAGGCAATACTTTTTGGAAGAAATCCATGTACTATTTTTAATGGACTTTCAAAAGGAAGCCAGTGTAAATATGTGTGTCTTCCATCTTTATCCAGAAGCCTGTCCTCTCTCTTCAAAGTTCTGATCTAAGAAAAAATAATCTGTGGTCAATATATATCATACTGTGGCCAAATGTGCCCCCACATATCTGTCAATTTGCAAGTGGGGGTTTGCATGTTGCTGTGATACAGAAAGCTAGGCCACCAGTACTATGGATACCAGCAGGGTCACCCATGGTGGACAGGCTTCAGCAGAACTTCCATACAAAGACAGACTAGATAGAAAGACATGGCTAATCCTTTCCTAAAAAGTTAGCTATTTTAAATCCTATGACAAGCAGAGAAGCACTGTCAGATATGGTACCAGAAAATGAGCTGCCCAGATTGGAAGGCAATCAAAAGACGACTGGAGAAGAATTGCTTCCTCAAAGTCAAGTCGACCTTAATGATGAAAATGGAGTAAAGCCCCAGTGACCTCCATTTGCTGATGTGGCACACTTCAAAATAAGAAGGAACAACTGTAAACATCTATTAATAGTTGGAATGTGGAATGTATGTAGTATGAATATAGGAAAATTAGAAATTATCAAAAGGGAAATAGAGCACATAAACATGGACATTCTAGGCATCAGTGAGCTAAAATGGAGTGTTGTTGTTGTTATCATTGTTAGGTGTCATTGAGTAGGTGTCCAATTCATAGTGACCCTAGGAAAAACAGGTGAAATGCTATTGTCAGTGCTTCTCTGCTATTCATAGGGTTTTCAATGGTGGATTGATCTGGCAGAGTGGGTTGCCAGGTCCTTCTCCCAAGCCTATAGTATCTGGTGTTCCCAGGGGGGTCTCCCACCCAAGTACTAACCCGGCCTGACCCTGCTTAGCTTCCAAGATCTGACAGGATCAGACATCACAGTGCTATAGCTGCAGGCAAAATGGACTGGCATGGGCCATTTTGAATCAGATAATCATGTGGTCTACTATACCAGGAATGACAGATTAAAGAGAAATGGGTTGCATTCATCATCAAAAAAGATATCTCAGGATATGTCATGAAGTCCAATGCTGTCAGTGATAGAATAATATCCACATGCCTACAAGGAAATCAAATTTATGTACCCATAACTCAGGGCACATATGAAGATAGAGAAAATTTTTACCAGCTTCTGCAATCTGAAATAGATTGAACATGCCATCAGGATGTACTAATAATTACTGGTGACTGGAATGCAAAAGTTGGAAACAAAGAAGAAGCCTCAGTAGTTGGAAAATATGGCCTTGGTAATAGACCAACAATCTTTTCATTGCAAATACATTTTTTTCACCAACATATACAATGATTATACACATGGAATTCACCAGATGGAACATACAGGAACTAAATTGACTATATTTGTGGAAGAGATGTTGGAAAAGCTCAATATCAAAATTCTGAACAAGACCAGGTGCTGATCGTGGGTCAAATTATCAACTGCTCATACACAGGTTCACCTAGAAACTGAGGAAAATTAGAACAAGTGTAGGAGAGCCAAGGTATGATCTTGAGTATATACAATGATTACATTGTAAAGAGTGGGAATACAGGAGCATTTAATTGTACTCATGGGGAATCTGTGCATAGACTAGGTAGCAGTTGTTCGAATAGAATGAGGAAACACTCTCTGGTTTAAAATCAAGAAAGATGTGAATCAGGCCTAGATCCTTTCACCACACCTCTTCAAACTCTATGCTGAGCAAATAATCCAAAAAGCTGGACTTTATGAGGAAGAACAAGGCATCATGATTGGAAGAAGACTCATTAACAACCTGTATTATGCAGATGACACAACTCTGCTTGCTTAAAATAAAGAGGATTTGAAACATTTACTGATGAAGATCAAAGAACATAGCCTTCAATATGAATTGCACCTGACATCAACAAAACAAAAATCCTTACAACTGGGTTAGCAAGCAACTTCTGATGAATGGAGAAAAGATTGAGGTTCTCCAAGATTTTGCTTTACTTGGTTCTACAATCAATATCCACGGAAGCAGATGTCAAGAAATCAAAAGACATATTGCATTGAGAAAAGCTGTTTCAAAAGACCTCTGTAAAGTGTTGAAAAGTAAAGATGTCACACTGAAGATGAAAGTACACCTGAATCATGCCATGGTATTTTCAGTTGCACCATAACGTTGTGAAAGCTGAACACTGAATAAGGGAGACAGGGAAAGAATTGATGCTTTTGAATTATGGTGCTGGAGACCCATATTGAATACTCCATGGACTTCCAAAGGAGCCAATAGATCTGTGCTAGAAGTGCAACCAGAGTGCTCATGGAATCAAGGATAGCTAGCCTGTGTCATACACATTTTGGACATGTTATCAGGAGGGACCTATCCCTGGACAAACACATCATGTTTGGGAGAGTGGCAGGTCAATGAAAAAAAGGAAGACCCTCAAGTAGATGGATTGACACAGTGTCAGCAACAATGGGCATAAACATAAAAATGATTGTGTGCCTGGTACAAAGTCAGGGAGTGTTTCATTCTGTTGTGCATTGGGTTGCTATGAGTCTGACTCAATGGCACCTAGCAACAACAATGGCCAAATGTATTCCTGTGTATCCAAGGGTAAAGCATATCTTTATCCAATGTCAGTTACAGCAATTCACCCTGAGGGAAATATGTCCTTTGTAGGGGATTTTTAAAATAATTAATGCTATAGTTGAATTGGATCTATCCTGAGCTACTGACCTCTAAGACCTGTGGCAGCCTGGAGATTTTTTAATTCTGAGACCTGCTGTTGTAATGTGGCATTATTTTCTATATTAACAACTATTTCCACATTCAAATCATTTTTCTTTCCCTATGTAACTATATCTACAGTCATACTACCCTGGTGTTTGATCCTGACTTATTTCATAAGCTAAGCAGAGCTGGGCCTGATTAGTTCTTGGGTGGGAGACTGCCTGGGAATACTGGGGCCTGTAGGTTTGGGAGAAGGACCTGGCAGCCCACTCCCAAAACAATCAGCCATGGAAAATCCTATGAATAGCAGAGAAGCGTTGACACCATGCTGGGCATGGCACAGTGTTAGAGAGTGTTTCATTCTGTTGTAAATAGGGTTGCTATGACTTTGACCCAATTCAATGGCACCTGACAACAACAAAGCAAACAACGATATCAGCTATAGGAAGCAAAGAACTGGGTAAATAATCTGATCATTTGCCAAAAGTAAAATTCAAACAAGGTATCAATAATAGGTAAAATCGAGCCAGGTGTGGTGGTACACGCCTATAATCCCAGTGGCTCGGGAGACGGAGGCAGGAGGATCACAAGTTCGAGACCAGAGGCAGTCTGTGTAACTTAGCAAGACCCTGTCTCAAAATGTAAAAAAAAAAAAAAGGGCTTGGGGTGCAGCTCAGTGGCCCAGCACTTGCAGAGCATGTAAGTGCAAGGTCCTGGGTTCAACCCCCAGTACTGCAAAAAAAAAAAAAAAGGTAAAATCAAATAGAAATATGTGTAATGATTTCCTTTTACCAAAAGACTGACAGCAGGAATGTCCTCACCAGTCAATGGTGGATCTTATGGGAACAGAAACAAGTTCAGGTGCCAGAGTAAAGCCACCAACAAAATGTGACTATATTAATGGGCCATCTTATTAAATGGGTAATTGGCAAAAAAAGAAAAAGTTTCATTCAGTAAATTGGAAACACTAAGCTAAAGGAAAGAGCTAAATCTTTGCCATGCCACACTAACTGATCCTTGGAGCTGGAACATAGAAGAAACAAATTGTCTACAGAGAATTTAAAAAGGTGCCACCACACGTGACTAGTGATGAGCAATCAAAGGTGTTCTGTTTCTTTTTAAAACAAAGCTAACAATGAAATTTTTTATTTTATTGTAGAAAGGGTTAGGTCAGCAAGACATTGCTTCCTATATCGTTTTTTCCTAATGTTTATGTGAAAATATGGTAATATAGATGCATGTTATAACCAATAAATTTATAAATTTAAAGACCAGTTATCAAGATAATCAGAAGAAGAAAATTCTACAGATAACTATTAAGAGCTCTTCTTGTTTTGCTGATCCATTCACTTCTTTATCTGTTAAGTTAGTGGGGCTTTCGTTTCCCTTGATTGCCAATATTTTTACCATATCTCACAGAATACTTTTTCCATAGGAAGTGAGATTTCCAACTAACTGATTTGTATATGCTTCTTTCAAAAAAAAAATGTGCCATGTTACCTAGAAAACAGGGCTTGAAAGGAATTGTTAAGAACAACTGGCCATATTAACATGTGACTTATTTTTTCGGTGCTGTCAAGGGCATTGGGACCTCCAGTCCTTTGGAGTTGAATTCTTAGCTTCTAAGTGAGCCTGCCTCAAGGCTGGAATAATTTAGTCACCTGACTTTCCTGTAACTTATTATTTTTGGCTTCATGGGGCAGCATTCATGCACAACCAATCCCTTTCCATTTTCAAAAAGTCTTTTGTAGGACACTGATAAACTTTTCTTTCCCAATTCCTCCACACAAAATATGCAGAAAGCAAGGGTCATATCCAGGGTTCATATGCAAATAAGTGGGCTATTCACTATTAAGGTTCTGGTTTTTCTGTTATATTTCAAATAATTTTGAGCTTAACATTCCTTGATTTAGCAGGTGATAGCTTTCCCTTGAAGCTAACTTATTAGATGTTATTGGTTGACATTGTGTTTATAAATAATGGTAAGGAAAATATTGTAAATTATCCAAACATCAAACATTTAAAAAAGACATTGGGAATGAATAAATTTCACATACTAGAACATCAGGCTACTTGCATATAATGATTTTTAGTCTCCACCAACCAGAAAGTGTATTATCAGCCTTATATCTTTAATCACCGGTAGTTGTTCCTTACTGGTTTGGGGGTAGGTGGGGAGAAGGAGGAGCTTCAGAAAGTTTCCACAGTGCCCAGTAAATTATTTAAATCCATGTCACAGAACCCATTTCCTGTGTACTGGAAGCCCTTTGACATTTCCAGAGCTGCTATTTATTTTGGGATGTGAGAGATGTTAAAATTCTTTGTGTTAAAACCACAACATTTATGAGTGACATGAAACAAAGACTCATGGCACGTTTTAAGTGGCCAGGCGATCCCTACCGGAAGGAAACAGGCTATTGAGTTACAGGAGTCAGAAGCAGGCAAATCCACCTGCTGCAATCAGCTTAGGGGAGGCTGCCAAGAAGGACTAGAGCCACTCTTCCCCCAACCTGCTGAGTAGGCTCTGGCTAAAGGAGGGTGCATTTATCCTTGCAAAGAGAACACATCTGAAATTACATGAAGGAGAATGCTAATAGAGTGGTTGTGAGGTTTTTTTTTTTCTTTTCTTTTTTTTTTTTCTTTTTTCTTTTTTTTTTTGGCGGTACTGGGGGTTGAACCCAGGGCCTCACACTTGCATGCTTTGCAAGTGCTGTACCACTGAGCTGCACCCCCAGCCCATTTTTTTACTTTTTGAGACAGGGTCTCGCTAAATTGCGCAGACTGCCTTTGGTCTCGAACTTGCGATCCTCCTGCCTCTGCCTCCAGAGCCGCTGGGATTACAGGCGTGCACGACCGCGCCCAGGCACATTTTTTTTTTAATTTTTTTTGAGACAGGGTCTCGCTAAGTCAGGCAGACTGCCTCTGGTCTCAAACTTGTGATCCTCCTGCCTCCTCCTTCTGAGCTGCTGGGATGACAGGCGTGCACCACCATACCCAGCTTTGGTTCTGCGTTTTAATTGTTGTTGTTGTTGTTAGGTGCTGTCTAGTCGGTATCCGACTCATAGCGACCCTCTGTACAACAGGGGAAACACTATTGTCAGTTCTTCTCCGCTGTTCATAGGGTTTTCAATGGCAGATTGATTTTTGGGAGGGGGTTGCCAGGTCCTTCTCCCAAGCCTACAGCTTCTGGTGTCCCCAGGCGGTCTCCCATCCAGGTACTAACCAGGCTCGACCCTGCTTAGCTTCCGAGATCTGACGGGATCGGATGCCACAGGGCTACAGCTGCAGGCGAGTTTTAATAGAGAGGCGAATAACTGTTACCCAGACATTAAAAGAAAACACCTTGTGTTTATCAGTTGTCTCCTATGTATATTTTTTATTGCGCCTATGTATATTTCTTATTGCTTTATCCACATGTCACTAAAGTATTATTCTGAAACTTACTGATTTTTATACCTATTGGACTCAAGTATGGATAGAGAAGGATGAAATGGAGAGAAGGCAGGAGGGAGAGAAAGCAAGCAAACATTGCAAGTATAACGTTTAATGGTAGAATCTGGGTGTTGGCTATGGAATATGAGGGTTCACTGTGAAACCTTTTCAATATTGCTATATACTCATAAATTTTCATAAGAGAAGATTGAGGAAAGGGGAAGTTGGTTTTTAGAGAAAGAACTGGTCTTCTTTAAGCATACCACTCTCCTAACACATTTCACAGAATGGTTTTCTAATGATGGTTCTTGTTAGGTGCTGGATCGTGTCTGACTCCTAGTGACCCTCACAGAGTTTTCAATGTCTGATTGTTTGGGGATTGTTTCGGGAGTGGGCTGCCATGTCCTTCTCCCATTTTTGTGATGTTGGGGATTGAACCCAGGGCCTCAGAGAGCTTAGAGCAGCACTGTACCAACTGAGCTAAACCCCAGCTCTGTTTCTAATGGTACTATTTGATAATAAATGACCAATTCGTCCAATCCACTAAAAAATAAACCAGGCTGGTATTTTTCTTCTAGTAATTATAGAGATTTAAGAAGGTGTAGTAAAAAAAATCTTTGAGTCAAATAAATTTAAAAATGTTCACTGAGTATTTACCTGCTCACTTTGTGGGACAGAAAGACGTGCAAGGTCTCACCTACTGTGGGCCCACTCTCATTGCGCAGCCATGAGGAATGGAGCAAAGGCCAGGCCCCAGGTGAGGCAGCCTGAGGACAAGTCCCCACATGCTCAGAGCAGCAGTGGGAGCAGCTGGCCTCAGCTCTACTCCTCTCTGACACTGACCTCTTCTTTCTTACTCGATCCTCCCCCATGCAGGTCCCTACCCAGACTTTTGGTTCAATCTGCAAGGCTCCTTGGCCATGTACCACATTGGGGTGTTCCTCTTCCTTCAAGCCTCAACCCGGCCCATTTCCTCAGGGACATACTCCCTGACCTAGAGCAGAGATGAAGTTCCTCATTCTATAGCTTCAAAGGACAGTAGCCCTGTATCTGACAGCATTTGATCCAGTTCATAATTATACGGCCAACAGAGAGAAGACTGGAGCAATGTGTATCTCTCACAACACGCAGTCAGTAAGCTTTACTTCATTTTCCTAATATTACTTTCCTTTTATAGTGCTTGCCTTATCTGTCCATGTCAATATTAAAAATAGTATTTAAAGGCTTTGTTGTTGTTGTTAGGTGCCGTCGAGTCGTGTCTGACTCATAGCGACCCTCATAGGGTTTTCAATGGTTGACTGCTTCGGGATTGCCTTGGGAGTGGATTGCCAGGTCCTTCTCCCATTTTTGCGCTGCTGGGAATTGAACTCCAGACCCCAGAGACTGCAGCGCAGCACTGAGCCAAATCTCAGTCCTAAAGGCTTTGTAGACTTTCTCTTTCCCAAAGAATTTTAAAGCAACCTTTATAAAAATATAGGGGGCTGGGGTTTTAGCTCAGTCGGTACAGTGCTGCTTTGTGCTCTCTGAGGCCCTGGGTTTAATCTCCTGCACTGCAAAAATGGGAGAAGAACCTGGCAGTCCACTTGCAAATCAATCCCAAAACAATCAGCCTTAGAAAACCTTATGAATAGCAGAGAAGCACTGACGTAGTCCTGGACATGGCACAGTGCTGGGGAGTGTTTTGTCCTGCTATACATAGGGTCACTGTGAGTTGGACCTGACTCAACAGCACCTAACAACAGCAACATAAAAATATATACAATATAAAAAGAAAATATAAATAGGATGCTGGGAGCCAAAGTAAAAAAGTGTTTCAGGAAGGGGAAACTAGGCAGCTGTGTCAAAAGATGCAGTGAGGACAATTGTGATAACAAATGAGAAATGTCCACTAAATCAGATAATGTGATATTACTTACCACCCCTGCCTGTGGTACTCTAATGGGAAGAGAAAGACAAGAATTGCAGCGGGCTGAAGGGAGATTGGCCTGGTGGAAAGAGAGACCTTGGTAATAGACAACTCTACCAAGATGATGGTGGAAAAGAAAAATGAGGAAAACTTTCCAATGTTCTCCAAGATATCTTTAAATGCATTTGTGTATTTTCCTAAATTGGAAAGAAACCACTACTTGAAATCGGCTTCATCCAAATAGAAAAAAATCACCCAAGGGACAATTTGTCCTTACCCAAACAAAACCTTCAACTTTAAGAGGAAAATACTTTTTTTTTTTTTAATCACTGTTTTCTAGAGACTATTTGCCTTGAGAAAGAGTCCTTTGTAATTTAGTATTAGGTAGGGTTTCCCGACACACTTTGATTAAATCTACAGATTCCTAAATTGGGGCCCTTTACGTTGCCATTTTTGCTTTCCAGTTACGTCTTTGCCTTGCCACCCTGTGAATGCTATCTTTGCAACATTTTTTCCACATCTGTTTTTTCTCCTCCTTTCCCACGGTCTTTACCACAAAACTGGTTTATTTTTAAGCTTTGAAAGTTTCTTTTTTTTTTTTTTAAGTTCACATTTAAATGTCTTAACAGTTTTTATCCAAAAGAGGGCGCGAATTTCTCATGGGATGTGGTATAGTGTTTCACAAAATTTGTTTGCTCCTAGTAGTATGTAAACATCGCAGCTGCAGTAATTCAGTGCAGAAACATGTGGCCTGTGCATATGAATTCAGTCCTATGTGTATGTGATACTTAAGAACTCTTTGCTGCTTCAGAGCAGTTTCAGAGAAGAGCTGAGACTGTTGCTAAAGTAAAGAAATAAGATGAAGTTAAAGTTTTCTATTTGGGGTTTTTGGGTAGCCAAATCAAATCAAGATAGGATGTTTTAAACACTAACTGGCAAAAATATACCCAGTTTGTTTAAAGTCTTCTAATTTTGGAATATATTTCCTTTCTACCATAGCTTAAAGAATGCCTGTAGAGGTAATATATTTCAACATGAAGTAGTTAATTGCTAATTGGTTTGGTTTTTTGGGGGGAGGTTATCGTTTGACTGTATGTGTGTGTTTGTGTGGATGTATGTGTGTGTGTGCACATGCACACACCATAACTAGAATTGTTCATATTTCAATGAATACCCAGTATGTATGGCTTTTCTCATGTACAAGAAGCTGTATGACTAGTAGATAAGAAAGATCATGTGAATTCCAATCCCGGCTGCTAATTAATTAATTTATTTATTTATTAATTTATTGTGGTGCTTGGGTGTTGAACCCAAGGCCTCACACATACTTTGCAAGTGCTTTTCCACCAAGCTACACGCCCAGCTCCTTTTTAATTTTTTTAAAATTGAGACAGGGCCTCACTAAGTTATGCAGGGTGCCTCTGGCCTTGAACTTGGATTCTCTTGCCTGGGCCTCCTGATTTGCTGGGAGTACAGGTGCGCACTACCGTGCTTGGCTCAGCTGCTTATTTAGTTTGAGCCTCATGGTAATTTGCATACATTTTATTAAGGGAATGATAAGACAAAGGTGATGTGAGTCGTCACCCCGCCACTGGACTCGCTCTGGCCATGAGCAGGAACCAGCCGCCAAAGACCCATAGTCTGGTGAAAGGGAGCCTAGCACCCAAGAGCTGTGCCACCGGGAAAGGAGGCTTATGCCCACAGCTGCTCTGAGAAGCCTTGAGAAAGGCAGGCTCAGAGGCTTCTGCCCACAGCAGAACCTTGCTTCTTTTCTTCCCAAAGAAGGTGCTGACTCCAAGTGCTCTTCTCCAACAGCTCTTTATTATTTCCTTGTCTGTCCCAGTCAATAGAATGGACCCAGACTGCTTCATGTACCGCCCTTATATACTCTTTTGGGGCTAGCCAGGGACCAATCAGAGGCAGTCACCCCATACGGGTTTTAGTCAATCAGAGGGGATATTCAAATTTGGTTTTGTAAAAGTAGCCAATCAGGGGTGGTTCCTGAACGGTCCAATCAGGAGCTGTTCAGGGGTTTGGAAACAGCTAATCGGTGTCAAGGGGTCTGAGGCAAGGGATTAGATGCCAGCACCATCTTGGAGAGCTCAAAGTTCCTGGATGTAGGGCAAAAGTGACTGCCTGGGGAACAAGCCTCAGTCCTCCAAGGGGCCTAGATAGGCCCCAGGGCGAACTGCCTCTCTAGGCAGTGCCCTACAAGGTGTGGTGAAGTACTGTTGAGTTTCATAGGTGCAAGTTATGGAAATGGAAGGATAGACAAAGAGGAAGCCAGTTTTACAATGGTGATGATGTACCATAAATCCCCTTACCTAGAAGAAACTCCTTTGGCCAAATTCCATACATGAAATGTATAGATTAAGGCACAAATTCACTCCACAGAATGGCAGTTCCACATCTGAAGGGCCTGCGCATGTATTATCTTACTCTCCCTTCTTTCTGTAAGTGGCTCAGATTCTAAATTCAGGCTTCTCCATCTAACATACCTATTTGCCTGGTACATGGAAGCCTGAATAGTTATCCACAGTAAATAACACCGTTTTGACTGACTTCTTGCCCCTACAAATGAAACCCACTGTGAGCAGAACTTCACTGAAACTTTATCTGCTAATTGGTTAGCACTGGTGGCACTTAACAAGGACCCAAATAACGATGTCCTTCTGGAACAATGTATGAATAGCACTAAGACAGAACAAACCTAGAGCCAAATTTATAATCCTGCTTTATGCACAAGCTTAAAATGACATTGTCAAAAAGATCTGTATACATTTTTGATAGGAACAAATAAGAACCAAGCATTATGTCTAGCTTTCATTTCATCACAAATGTGTGGCCCAGTGCCAAACTATTTATGTAAATTATCAATAAGGACACATACCCTCCTTACATCATCCTAGAGTGCTATGATTTGATTTATTACATTGATTTCACTTGTAACTGGTCAAAACTTCCTTCACCATGCACTCCTAGCAGCTGCAAAGTCAGTGTGTGTGTTCACCTTGAAGTTCCCTTGTCCAGCTTTTCCTTTCCTGACCATAAGATCTAATCTCGGCCAGGTGTGGTGGCGCACACCTGTAATCCCAGCGGCTTGGGGGGTGGAGACAGGAGGATTGCAAGTTCGAGACCAGAGGAAGTCTGCATAATTTAGCGAGACCCTGTCTCAAAAAGTTAAAAAAAAAAAAGGATTGGGGGTGCAGCTCAGTGGTCCAGCACTTGCAAAACATGCAAGCACGAGGCCATGGGTTCAACCCCTAGTACCACAAAAAAAAAAAAAAAAAAAAAAAAAATCTAATCTCATCTTCTCGAGCATAGAGCCTTGAACACATTTTCTTTTCTGGGTAATTAGGATCCATGACCCCTCCTTATCCTCTACTATCTGCACAGCCTCGAGGAGGCCTCAAGGAGGAACGAGGAGAACCCTCGTTCTCCTGTATCCCCTTTAGAGTCCATTCCTATAGATTCCACCAAGAAGACAAATCTTGAACTCAAGTTGTTTGATAATCCCAAACTTTGTTATATTTCTGAAATCTTCGATTGCACTCCAAAAAAAAAAAGAATAAATAAATAAATAAATAAATTGGATCAGCCAACTACCCAAAGTGTTTGAGGACAGCTGTGTAAAAGTGAAGGGCACAAAGGACCCAAAGACACAGAGACATCTTAAAGCAATACAGAAGAAATGGGGACACTGATGATATGATTAGCTTTTGAATCTGTTTTCACATTCAGGCTTTATATAGAGACATTTGGGAAGACAGGATTATTTCAATATGTCTCCCAAATGATAATTTGCCAGTGGAAACATGACTTCATATTTATTCATTGATGTGAAATACACATCTGAAATCAGTTTCTTACACTCATTGGTGTATTTATTGCTATATTCCTTGATATAAAATTCATATTTTGAAATCTATTTACAAAACAAGTCAGATTTTATATAAAAGAAGTTTTTAAAAGAGTCAGTGGAAAATACACAGCTAGAAGAAAGCTGTTGCATTATTTAAAGGTGTTCACAATAAAGGTGAAACAGCAACAAAAGCTAATTACAAAATGACTTTATTTCTTATTGATGCTATATCTTGTAACTTTCCAGCATATTCCTTACTGTTTTTTTTTTTTGAGGAAATCTGTGCAACTAAGAAGATACTCATTATTTTGATTAAAATTCTTTTAATTCTTTTAATTAAATTCTTTTAATTCAGAAATTTGTGACATTCCATAGAGGACAATGTTTTATTCACCTTTCAAATGATAATTGAACCCTTTAGCAAATACTTAAGAACTGCTATCACTAAAATCTAGTCGGAAATATATTTATTGCAAAGGGCCACTTTTTAAATTTCATACTAGCATAAGTATGAATTAACTAAGAAATATTTAGTGTCTCTTTTCTCTTGAGAAGCCTGCATTCGTGTCCTGAATGTGTACTGATTCCTTTCTTAGGTGTCTGTCCCTCTCTACGCACCCACACTTCATCCTGAAATGTGCACTAGCCCTTACCCTTTACCTAATAAACTTTATAAGCTTTTTTTAACCGAGAGAGAGAGAGAGAGAGAGAGAGAGGGAGGGAGAGGAAGAGCAAGAGGGAGAGGGAGGGGGAAGAGAGAGAGAGAAAAGAAAGAAAAAGGAAGAAAGAAAGAGAAAGGAAGGAAGGAAGGAAGGAAGGAAGATATGTATCATTTGAAAGTACCAGGAGAAATCACTAAGCAAAATTATAGTGGCTGGAGGTTCTGCCTGGGAAGTGAGAAATGATGTTAAGTCTTAAAATTGGTTGTTTATGTTACCTGCAAAAATATAATCAAGTCTGTGGTCTAACTTAGTAGTTGTGTAATTAAGAGAGAAAGTGAAGAAAGTTGTGTTAAGTGGGGAAATATTGCCTTTTTCCCACTGACATCAGCAATACTAATTCATTATTACTATGTGACCCTTTTTTGTTTGGAACTGAAGGAGATACGTATTTTTCAAGTTTCAAGGTTTCGGTGTTTGCCTCTTTTGGACGTGTTTTGTTTAATAAAGCTTGTTCACAGCCACAGGCTTAGGAAGTTCCTTGCCGTTGACAAGTGTGTGTTTTGGAACACCAGGCAGCATGGCCATGTGGCCCCGTGGCCATGGGCCACGCTGAGAAATCAGCAGCTGTGCATGCTAAATCGAGCTCTGTCATTAACCTGCTGTGGGACCTTCTAAAAATTGCTTAATTCCAGCCATGAAAATAAACATAGGTGCCAATGCCCTAGAATAGAGCTAAAGGAAATCAGGCTGAGTGCGTAGGAGCCAAACTCCACCTTCTTTCTGCCTTTCCTTTCCAATGCTTATTGGAGCAGACAGGGATTTGGAATGACCAGGCTGCAGGTTACTGTTCTTTGCTTCTAGTTGAAAAAGGCAAATATAAGCAAGCCTAAGGCTGGATTTAGCTCAGTTGGTAGAGCACTGCGCTGCAGTCTCTGAGGTCCTGAGTTCAATTCCCAACACCGCAAAAATGGGAGAAGGATGTGACAATCCACTCCCAAGGCAATCTCGAAACAGCCATTGAAAACCCTATGAGGGTCACTATGAGTCGGATACCGACTCGACGGCACCTAACAACAACAACAACAACAAAGCAAGCCTACATAACTGGAAGAAGCTGGAGAAGCTGGTTAAGCAGGGACAAAGCTCAAGCAAATTTGAAAGCTAACAGGCAGATGTCTTTCTGGAGTTCTAAGAAAGAAATTTCCTGACGATTGAAACTCTCGTGCTAGTTCAGGTGTGTACGATGACGCCATTATTATCATCACTTTGCTCTGGATTCTTCTTCTCTTTCCTTGTTTCCGTTTCCTCCCCACCCCCACCCCATTCCTTCTTGTTTTTCCTTTCAATACTCTCCCACTGCCTCTGTTATTTAATCCCTGTATCATTAAACTAGCCTGCAGCCCTAGCCCTGTGGCATCGGATCCTGTCAGATCTCGGAAGCTAAGCAGGGTCGGCCCTGGTTAGTACTTGGATGGGAGACCGCCTGGGAACACCAGGTGCTGCAGGCTGCAGGCTTGGGAGACGGACTGGGCAACCCACTCCCAAAAATCAATCTGCCATTGAAACCCCTATGAACAGCAGAGAAGCACTGACAATAGTGTTTCGCCTGTTGTGCTTAGGGTCACTATGAGTCTGATACCGACTCAACAGCACCTAACAACAACAGCAACAATCATTAAGCTAGACAGATATTCAGAGAGTCCTTTCAATGCACTCCCTCCACGTTCACTTTTTTTTAATGCTGTACTGGAGGTTGAATGGGTGGGGATTTAGCTCAGCTGGCAGAGTGCCGCTCTGCAGTCTCTGAGGACCCGAGTTCAATTCCCAGCACCGCAAAAATGGGAGAAGGGCCTAGCAATCCACTCCTGAGACAATCCTGAAACAATCAGCCATTGAAAACCCTATGAGGGTCGCTATGAGTCGGACATGACTCAATGGCACCTAACAACAACAACAACAACTGGAGGTTGAACCCAGGGCCTAGCGCTTGCATGCTTTGTAAATGCTATACCACTGAGCTGCACCCCCAGCCCATTTTTGTACTTTTTTTGAGCCAGGGTCTAGCTAAATTACGCAGACTGCTTCTGGTCTTGAACTCCCGATCCTCCTGCCTCTGCCTCCTGAGCTGCTGGGATTACAGGTATGCGCCACCACACCTGGCCATGTTCGTTTGCCAGTTGAAACACACCTTTACATTTATTCATTGGTGTGAAATACACATCTGAAATCAGTTTGTTACACTCATTGGTGTATTTATTGCTGTATTCCTTGATGTAAAATTCACTTTTTAAATGGGAAGCCAGGCCCAAGTCACTGTAGATTAATGAGGAAGCAGTGACAGAACTAGAATAGACATCAGGTCTTTTAGATCCCAGCCTAGTGCTATTTTCACACATTTCACTCAAATTTAATTTTAAAAAATCACTCCCAGAGCTGAATTAACCTTATATTTTTCCTATGTAAAAATGGTGTTGTCAATGTTTGCCACTTTACAACCAAAGGAATTAGGGCAGGTAGGGGATATGCCGGCATATTAAATGCCACTATTTTGCGTACATAAGGATTATTTGATTTAGAGCGTGAATGTATGTACTTCAAAGTCAACATGATTTTGAAATGCAGTCATAAGTGTGGTTCATCTTTGGCCTGGTTTGGCCAGAAATAAAGTATTATACTAGAATTATGTATGTAAAGGGCTGGGATTTAGCTCAGTTGGTAGAGCGCTGCACTGCAGTCTCTGAGGACCCGAGTTCAATTCCCAGCACCACAAAAATGGGAGAAGGGCCTGGCAATCCACTCCCAAGGCAATCCCGAAACAGTCAGCCATTGAAAACCCTATGAGGGTCGCTATGAGTCAGATACCGACTCGATGGCACCTAACAACAACAACAAATGTATGTAGCATTCACTAAATAATCCAAAAAAGTTAGCGGCAGAGGTCCTAGTCATAGTCTTGACCATAGTTAAAAAAAAAAAAAGGCATAGTCACTAAAGAGCCACATTCACATTTGTTCCTTTATGACTAATAAAATTAAATTCAACAATAATTTATCAAATATGTATAATACATCCAGTTCTATAATATCCATGCTTTATTTCCTCCTCTCAGTCACCTCTGGAAATTAACATAAGAAAACAGGATAATATTCTTTGTTTTTTCTCCTGTACAGTATATGAACTCTAGAAACCTGAGGACAAACAGAACATCAGTCAGGTTGCTTAATCAAATTTCATTGGCTGCTTTATTCCCTGTGTCAAAAAAATTACAGTATAATTAGCAGATTAGGTATGATTTCATATGGCATTCTTATTGGGGGAAAAAACATTACTTAACACTATAGGATTACATAGAGGAACAAATTGTATGGTGGGGAAGTAGGAAACTGGGCATATTTGTTTTCAGAAAGATTAATGCCTGACATCCTAGGGGTGTGGCCATTATAATAATCATAGGCAAAATATGATATTAACTTTGTTCTTTATATCTCTTTATTCATTCTTCACAAACCCTAAATCAAACACAGAAACAGCTATCGCTTTGAACCATAGAGAGGTGTGCCTTTTCTCTGCCATATTATCATTATAGGATGCCATTGTGATTTCCTTTCCTTTTCCTGTTACTATTCAGAGTCATTTGTAGAGAGAATTCTACACAACCTGAGCCACAAAGCTTCCTAGTAAATTACTTATAAATAGTTTATCAGAATGAATACATATTTGAGGAGAAATATGAGATTTCAACTTTTAAATATTCAAGCCCTGCCTATAACTCAGATTTTTCTTCAGCACTAAACTCAAATAATTTTAAAAAATTAATCCATTTTCAGAAAAGGATGTATATAAAATGTCATTCCAATTGATACAATACACCAGCAGACACTTTATGATTTACTATACATTGAGAAGTTACTTTGGGATTCCAATTCCCTCGATTGAAAATGTTGGATTAAATCATTTCAAAAAATACTTTCTAACTCTCTAGCATTCTAGAACAATAACATGTATGTCACAATGCTTTTTAAATAACATCAAACTAAAGTACATTATCTTACCACAAAGTCAAGTAGACATTAATTTTGATGGAAAAGTGGCATCTGAACTATTTTCTTTCAGGAACTAGCCTGGGTGGCAGTTCACTGGAAGAGAAGGTGGGTGTGGAATAGTTTCAGGGCCACGGCTGCCCCTGGACTCAATGCCCATACTCCACTGTCCAGGCTACGCATCCTGGGGCAGAGTCCCAGCCACAGAGGATGGGACATGTTTCCTTAATTTATACAAAGGCACCTTCCAAATCAGCAAGAAGGCCCTAATCTGTTATTTCTCTCACATTCAAATAAATAAATAAACAAATAAAACTTTTCACAACTGTACTTTGCCTTCTAGTATCCAAACCTTTTTCCTCTTCCCTTTAAAGAGTTTTCTCTCCTATTGTTTTTATGGAAAATGCAACTTTAGAGTTTTAAAGAGATGCAGAGAAATGAAAACACATGAGTGAAATGAATAATATCAATTATTTACTGAACATCTACCATGTTCCAGACCTTTATGTACAATGTCTCTAATCATCCCAACACCCTAGGAAGAGGCTAGTTTTTATTCCTGCTTTATGATTGAAGAAATGGTGCTGAGCAATGTTAGGTGACCTGCCCATGGCCACACAGAGCTAGAATTTTCTCTCATGTCTATTATCTGCCCTCTCTCCCCTTCAACACCCAGGCTTATAAGTAGATTGAACTACCATGATTTATCACATATTTCTAATTTTAAGAAAAGACTACATTTATAGACTTTTAAAAGATTTTCTCCGTGCACCTCCACACACATCTATAAATACACTCTCCTTCAGATATAGCAAAGGAGGGAGATAGAAAACAGGTAGAAAATAAATCAGCAAAGACACCAAAGAAAAACTTTTGGTTCTCTTCTCTCCTTGTCGATTTTGGCTGTGAACGATTGGATCATAGACTCAGTGACTTTTAGAGTTGGAAGTGGTCTTGGAGGCCACCCAAAAGGAGTCATTTGTTTCACAAATGAAGCTATAAGACAGAGAAATGACTTTCACAAAACATAAAGATTTCCTTACAACCCCAACCTGGGTGAGTATGTTGAATTAATACTCATAAAGTGCTTATTGACCAAGAAAATGTACCCAGTTCGTCTATAAGCTTGGAAGGTCCCAGTATCTCAGAATGAGAGTCATTTCAGGCTGGAAGGACATTCACCAAGACAGCTATGAGCTGTTGGGGCCCAAACCTTATTCCTCTAGGGGCTCAAGAGGAATCTAGATAATCCCAAATTACCTCAGAATTGGGAATGAGTGTGTTTCAAATGAATGCATGGAAAACCAAGCCATAAGGTAAATGGCACCAATTTGTAATAGGCCCATGGAAACATTCTGATGCAGTATAGCCTTATTGTTGTTGTTGTTAGGTGCCATCGAGTCGCTGTCCGGCTCATAGTGACCCTATGTACAACAGGTGAAACACTATTGTCAGTGCATCTCTGCTATTCATAGGGTTTTCATTGGCAGATTGATTTTTGGGACTGGGTTACTAGGTCCTTCTCCCAATCCTACAGTATCTGGTGTTCCCTGGTTGTCTCCCATGCAAGTACTGACCAGGCCCAGCCCTGCTTAGCTTCCGAGATCTGACAGGATCGGACGCCACAGTGCTATGGCTGCAAGACAGTATAGCCTTACAGCTTGACAAATGACAAAATAAGGCAACTGTGTACTTATAATTTGCAAAAGAAAGTGTATATATATGTATGTATACTTACCTTTGCCTCCAGCCATACCACTGTGTCGTCCAATCCCATCAGATCTTGGAAGCTGAGCAGAGTCGGGCCTGATTCGGACTTGAATGGAAGACCACCTGGGAATACTAGGTGCTGTAGGCTTGGAAGAAAGACCCAGCAACCCACTCCCCCAAAATAGTCTGCCATTGAAAACCCTATGAATAGTAGAAAAGCATTAACAATACTGTTCCGATTGTTGTACACAGGGTCACTGTGAGTCACTGACTGGACAGCACCTAACAACAACAACATACTTAATTTATATTCCAACAGTGATGCATTGATAAGAGGAAGTGTTCATTCCCTGACTACTATCCCTACATAGCTTTCATGCTAAATAGATTACAAATATCATAGAATTCATGTAGAACATTGAGATGAACTAATAGTGTTAGGGAAAATGGAAGGAAAAAGAACACAGACACGCTAGTTTAATATCTTAGTATCCGCATTTAATGTGGTCTTTAATGTGGTATAATAATATTTGGCTTGTAGGCAGTTGTTTTTCTAAATAATTTAGTATCTGTCAGGACTTTAATTTCTTCCCACCCAACTAACAGCACACCATTCACTGGAATCTAGGAAGGAGCTAATGTATACTGAAACCAAATTTGATGCTTAGAAAATCCTTGAGCTGTTGAAAGGCACACCTGTGCTGTTTGGCAGGAAAATTGAATCTCAAGCAAGAATTTCTGCAAATCTCCCGTTCAGTTGGCCAAACTGGTTTTCACTCCTATTGAACAACCCTGAGGTGGGGGGAGGGAAATATTCTATTTTTCCTTAATGACCACAATAATACCAAGGAAATAACTTCTAAAGCTAAGGCCTCAGAAGTAGAAATAGTAGTATGCTTCAGGGCATTATATATTTTCAGGTGAAAATTGCTAGTTTATAAGTTAATTAGCTTTCATAGTGGAAAAAAACACAACTTTT
The DNA here is from genome assembly GCA_007922755.1 of Pedetes capensis. Taxonomy (NCBI): domain Eukaryota; kingdom Metazoa; phylum Chordata; class Mammalia; order Rodentia; family Pedetidae; genus Pedetes; species Pedetes capensis. The sequence goes on along the minus strand of VMDO01008296.1, from coordinate 22,817 downwards.
TGTAGTAACATCTTAACAATAGTTGGTTTTTACCAACTATTGTTGGAAAGCACCTTCTCAAGACAGTTCCCTTTTTATTGAAATTAAGAATAATCTGTTATGAATCGTTAAATAAAAATTTCAGTGAGCTGAATCCTAAAGAAAATAAGGAAGCATTTATCAGTTGAAAGGTACTCTCTGCAAATCGGTTTGCAGATTAACTGCAAAGGTTGTTTGGGATCGCATAATCTTAAAGTGAAACAAGTCATTTATCCATTACTTCCTTTTAAAAATCTTCTCTTTGTGGTCTGTTTTTATTTTCTGAACATTCTTATGTTGGCTTATGTTGTGCTCTGCAATACATTTAGTATTATTCTGACTAAACTGGCTTGAAAAGCTTAAGCTATAAGACATTCCAAAATAAATGTTTGATTCATTACATAATATTCTTTAGATATTAAAGAAAGCTTAATATTTTTCAATCTTTGGTCAGGCGCTTGTGAACTCTAAAATATAACTTTTAACTGTGAACATGCAGTGTATTCTAGGGAAGAAAAAGAAAAGAGTTGAGCATTGTCCAACCTCAGAGAAAGGACAAAGAATAAAAGAAAAAGAAAAATTAGTCCAGTGCATGGGCATGATGACCCTAGTCTGTTTTAGCCCACAAAGGAACTAATAGCATTGCCATCTAGGTCTTGATTTATGTATTATATTTGACATTTCCAACCCCTTTTAAATTGAGATCATGTGTTACAATCTCTATAGTAAGAGACTATTTTTTTGAAGTTTTCAACAAAGAGATTAATATTCTCTCCCTAATTTGCACCATCTGTTATGCTAAATTAACTGTTTACACACATATATCTGTACCTCAAGCATTTGGCATTACAGTTCTCAGCTTGGCTCTTCATTGGAAGCTTTGGAAATACTACTACCAGACCACCCAAAAGATTCGGGCTTCACTGGTCGGTGACAGAGTGGGGCAGCATGGGGTGGGAGGTTCTTTCTTGGAGTTCTATATTGGAAATTATTAATTTGTTTCCACTGGAAGCTATGTTGTAATGATGATCAGGTGTATGGATTTTTAAAAGTACAAGAGACAGAATTACATTATATGCTACATAAACTTCTGTGGTCCAGTCTCAAACAGCAAACCATTCTTCCAGTTCTTGTTCTTTTTCTTTCCCTTTTCTTTTCTTTTCTTTTTCTTTTTCTTTTTCAATACGGAGGGGCTGAACTGAAGGCCTTGTGTGTATTTCTTTGTTAGTGCTCCACCACTGAACTACACTTCCAGCCCCTTTGTTATTTTTTATTTTGAGACAGGGTCTTGCTAAGGTACACAGGCTGCCTGGGGCCTGGGACCTGCAGTCCTCCTGCCTGGTCAGGAGTGGGTGGGATAAGAAGTATGCGCCACCTAGCTACAGTTCTTTCTTTAAAACAGACAAACCAACATGCAAACAATGTGCTTTTTTATCCAAATAGTGGAATTTATAAGCAACCACTCAGTCAGTTAGGACCTGCTAGAATCCTAACAGTCACAATTCTGAATTTCCTTTGTATCAAAAGTAAGTCAGCACTACCTCTAGTAAAAACAAGGAATCAGTAACAAATTTAGTGATAATCTACCATGAGCAAGACATTCCAAACAAAAAGACAGCCAAATGAGGCCCAAAAATACAGCACAGACTTTGTGCGATACATTTTTTTTTTTTTTATAGTACCAGGGGTCTGAACCCAAGGCTTCACTCACACTGTTTTCAAGTGCTCTACCGCTGAGCTGCACCTCTAGCCCCCTTTTTTATTTTTTGTCTTGAGACAGAGTCTTGCTAAATTGTGTAGGCTGCCTCTGGCCTTAAATTTGCGATCATCCTGCCTCCACCTCCTGAGTCACTGGGATGATGGGTGTGAGCCTCTGCAATCCCCGATTTGTGCAATATTTAATTTTAGAAAACTCCATAGGGAACGTGACAGCTAACAACTTTTTTGTGTTTTCCAAATACAAAATGAGATCAGAAATACACAGATGATTCAGAAAGAAATATGGCATGGAAATAATAGTGAAAATATGCTGGAGGGCAAGAAACCAGATGGTAAAAGCTCTAAACGGCAAATCATACAGAAGGACACTTTGTAGTCACTACTCAAAAGAGACTGGTTTGAATAGATGGTAAGATGGCAAAGAAAGTGCTTTCCAAACTTTGTTTTTAAGTTTGATCTGCCAGTGAACCTAAAGTGATACATCAGGACCAACTGGAACTGGGCCTAAGAGTAGAACCGCAGGGTAACTGGGTCTGCTTGCTGCCAAGGAAACCTTGTTCACCTTCCTTGCGGTTCCCATAGCCATGAGAGGGTCAAACGCACACAAACACACCACCAACCTGTTGTTTGCTGCACGGCTGCAGGAGTGGGTCTGATTCGGTATTGGCTCAGGGCACAGATTATGGCATTTGGCTCAAAGTTAAAGAAGGACAGATTGGGGTCACTGAAGAGAGAACCTTCCCAAAAGGGCTGTCAAAACAAAACCCAGAATGGGCATCTTGCCACGTACTGGACACTTGGCCCTGAAGTGATGACCATGGGCTGAATATTATTCTAGAAGTAGACAGGATAATTATATCGAGTAGAGCATGTACTAATGGTCTCTAATGGTACTTCCAAAGTTTTGGTGATTCTATGATCCAACTTCCTCTCTTCTCCGTGGTCACCCAGTCACCTCTAATTTCTTTCTGCCCTTGCGTGGTTTTAAAAAAAGGCAACAAAGGGCAGTTAGGAAATTCTTCACAATGAACCAAAGTATCGTTGCCTGAGAACTGTGAAATGGAGCATTAGGACTTTTTTTTTTCCCCATAGCAGAGTGATTTATAGGTTTTAGACCTTTGGTTACTTTTGGCAAGAAGTGGATCCTGAAAGGTCACACCAAGAACTGCAAGAACTGGAACTGGACAAATAATAACCCTATAATGAAGCTAGTGTCTTTGTTCTCTCATTTATGCCCAGATTTGTGACCTCGGGAGCTGGAAGTACACTCTGATCTTTATGTTTACCTGCAGACAACTATGAAGGAATGAAGGAATGAATGTTTTTATTCTTTAAGCACGAAAGCTGGGGTGGTTTAAAAAAAGTGCAAGAATCGCTTCTAGGCCTTTTGGCTAACAAGTGTTAAAAAACAAAAAAAAGTGTGAGGCCCTGGATTCAGTCCCCAAGTACTAGGGAAAAAGGAAAAATTCAAACAAGGCAGAGAACGAAGTCTCTACACTGTGACCGAGTCAACTCCCCACACTGGGGGTGTGGAGCTATGGGGAAAGTGACTTAGATGCGTGCCCTGCGTGTACTGCCTGAGTAGGCGAACGTCAGCACTGTGACCGCGCTATTCATGATCAAGACTGTAACCAAGGCTCGCTGGAGCCTGTGCTATGCATCTGCTGCTACAGTGAATTTACGCCAATGCCACACACCTCTCTGACAGTGACTATCCGCATACCATTGGGCTAAAAAGAACTGCAGAATTTTGAGGGCAGGACTAGTTTCAAACGCAGAAGCGGCACACTGATCCCTCCCAGAGAAGACAAACAGGGTCAAACAAGCGTGGCACGCAGACCTTTTAGCGCCCAGCAAACCGAGGCTGCCTTACCACACCATGTCCTTTTAGCGCACACAAAAGGCTTTTTCAGCTCTGCTTTAAAAGGTATTCAGGAAGCCGAGCTATTTGCCACGGTTGCACTGCCCCAGGGGTGGTGGTGGGGTGGGGAGCGCAAGGGTCCACATCTGGCTCCCAGTCTGTCTGTCCCCGAGCCACTCCAGTAAAAGAGTCACTCTGCTTCAGGCCTCGGTGGGAGATTCGGGGATGGCGCAGGGGCGTGCAGATCTGCCTTCCTCTTGACCCCCACAGACAGTTGGTGGAGAGACCTGGGGCGGCGATAGCAGAGTTGGTGTGGGTCCCTTGCGCCCACGTGCGCGTTCTCGCCCGGGGCCCGCGGGGGGCAACCTGGTGCGGGACCGCGCGCGCCCCCTATCGCCCAGTTGGCTGGCGAGCGGGCGGGTGGGCTGGTCAGCGGCGCGGGCGGGGGCGGAGGCTGCGGCAGGGGGCGGAGCCGCAGGGCCGGGAGCGCGGGGGTCGCGGCGCAGAGTGGGAGCTGCGGCGGCGCGAGCGTGGCTGCAGCGAGCGGCATGGCGAACACGGCGTCGGAGATCATCGCGTTTATGGTCTCCATCTCCGGCTGGGTGCTGGTGTCCTCCACGCTGCCCACCGACTACTGGAAGGTGTCCACCATCGACGGCACGGTCATCACCACCGCCACCTATTGGGCCAACCTGTGGAAAACTTGCGTGACCGACTCCACGGGCGTCTCCAACTGCAAGGACTTCCCCTCCATGCTGGCGCTGGACGGTCTGCATCCCCTCAGCCCCCGCCCCCCGCCCTCCCTCCTTGCTCCTCGCTGGCCAGCCTGCGGGTGCACCCTCTGGGTCCCCTCACCCCCAGCGAGGTCCCCAGGCCCGATCCCGCTCTGTCCCCAGGGTCTGAGGGAGCCAGGAGGGGTTCGCTGTGCCCGATGTCCCCAGACGGCGGTCCCGTGGGGCTCCAGAGCCCAGGTCCCCGAAAGGGGGAGCACGCACACAGGCTCGGGTGCGGTGACTCTCAGGCGTCGGGGTGGTGGGGGCACTTTGCGGTCTTCAGAGTGGAGGACAAGGCTGTCGTGGCGTCTTTTGGGGACTGTTAGGATTCGAAGTTCAGCCTGTGGGGTTAGTCTTCACCACCACCAGAAGCTGCTGCTGGTTAAAACGGTATCACTGAGAGCCAATGCTTGTGCTGAATCCTGTGTAGGCGTTTCGTCGATTCTTTTAAAAGTAGGCACAGAGGAAAAAAAGAAACATATTGCAGAGGTTTTGTTTTGTTTTCCTTAAAGTCGCTTCTACAAACTTAGGCATTAATACTTCCTCCGAGTTTTAGGAAAATGAGTAGTGCTTGCCCGTGCCTGGATGAAAGGAACGTTGTGCGCTCGAGAATCTGGTGTTGAGGGACCAACAAGGGCGCATCCCTGCTCCCGGGGTGTACTCTGCCGTCTTAATTTGCGTGCTGCTTTGTAGAGGTTCACGCGGATTGATCTGGTTAGCGAGGCTTTATCATGCGTTGCTTTGTACCCACAAGAAGATATTAACATGGAAAACTGGCTGTTTAGTTTGCAGAACAGTCGATGTCAGGCTAGACATAATGACTGCTCACCTTCTAGGCTCTTTTCCATGTTTTTATAGCAGGCAACTAGGTGGGTAACTTAAGAGTCCTTTGCATTACTTCTAGATTGGAGGCGTTTTCCTTCTCTTTATTATTACTCTTACGGTTTTATCTGCATAGCTGGGTAAATAAAATTTGATTCCGCTGAGACAGTGCTTGCCATGAAAAACAAACTGTTTCTCAATGCAATATTTGATGGAACCTGGTATAAGGGAGGGCCTGCCTGACTTTATTGGGTGGCACCCAGGTCTGTGTCCTGTTACGTAAAATAAGTAGCTGGAACAGTTTATTCCCCTGCATTACTGTTGAATTTCCTGTGCTCTGCAGAGCACACATCCAGGTAGAGGAACAGGCAAGCTCTTGTTTCTGTGGTTTACATTCTGGAACATGGGATTGACAGTTACTGTCCTAGAAGCATTCTTCTATTTGCAGCTCTATTGTTGCCTGAGATAGCATGCCAGATAAGTATGCTTCCTTCTGTGGGAGAGTTGGGGGACAAGGGAGAGGAGAGGAAAGTAAGGGCCCCTTGAAGACTTTTGAGTGCAGGATAGTGGAGTTTTCCATGATCTGCCCTAAGAATGGAGGTGGCTTCCTGATTTGGGGCAGGTGGGGTGATGAGGAGGAAAGGAGACCTCGTCCTCAGTTACACCAAGTCCTACTAGAGTTAGATGGGCTGGGATTTAGCTCAGTTGGTAAAGTGCTGAGCTGCAGTCTCTGAGGTCCTGAGTTCAATTCCCAGCACTGCAGAAATGGGAGAAGGACCTGGCAATCCACTCCCAAGGCAATCCTGAAATAGTCAGCCATTGAAAACCCTATGAGGGTCGATATGAGTTGGATACTGACTCCACGGCACCTAACAACAACAACAACAAGAAGAGTTAGATAGTGGAGCAGACAGGAATGACATTTGCAGGACACCCCACTTGGAAAATGAGTGGGTATATGTGACTGGAAAATGATTTTTAAAACATAAATGATTCATTCTATAACATTTTAAAATTAATGACCTTTTTCAAAGTTGGTCCATATAGAAACAACTCTTTTTTGGCTATTGCGTAGTATTCATTAATCTGGATAAACTGGTTTATTTAACCATTTACCTAGTGTGGACATTGGACCCTTTCCAACTTTTTGCTGTTAATAGTGCTTTATATTCCCCTCCTCGAGCACATGTGTATTTCTGTAGACTGTTCCAGTGAGCAGTGGCATTGCCAGAGCAGTAGAACACGCATGTCACCATTCACCTCACACTGCCAAATCGCATTCCGCCACCTGCGAGAAGACAGCTGCTTCCCCACATTCCCACCAACTTTTTCACCCCGCATTTTTCACCCCAATCATTTTGATTGGCATTTCCTTGATTCCTGGTCATTCTGACCATCTTAGTGTGTATTTATAGACCATTCACTTTTCTCTCTTGTCAATTTTCTGTACATGTCTTAGGCCACGGTTTTATTGTTTCTTATTGGTTTAAATGATTTTTCCATCCTTAATTCCTCCAATGTGTTGGAACCTCAGACTATTGCTTGTTTTTTCAATTCATGATGTCCTTTTTCATACAGAACTTTGAAATGTGTGAGCTAATCACAGTTATCAGTCTCTTCTTTGATGGCTTTAACTTCAGTGGCTTAAGAGGGCATTTCCTACCACAAAATGATAAATGTAATTTTCAGGATGTCCCAGAAGGGTTCAATCACGTAGCTACACTTTCACATGTGGAAGAGCTGATTCCCCCACTTCCAAGGGAAACGCTCCAGAGCAGGGCCCCTCATCTTGTCTGCTGTCTTACATTTCCAGGGCCGATGCATCTGTTCAGTGCTGGTCCTGACAATTGCCTTCAAAGTGACAGGAGAAAGTGACCTTACTGTGGGCTGTGGTAGCCACAGAACTGAGCAGCCCAAACCTCCCCAAAGGCAGATATGAGCTCTGGATTGGAAAGAGAATTCAGGAAGGAGGGAAAGAGTCTCATAACTGTTGCTGTGTTGTGTTAGGTGAGAGAACATAGCTCTGGACTGCAGACGATGGGAGTTAATTATCTGAATTTCCTGCATGAGGTGGCAGCTCTGATTTCTTGCCCTGAGGAGGAATCACTTACACTTTAGTTTTCTGTGTGAAGAAATGTGAGACCTAGCAAACCTCAATGTCTAGGTTGAATGTTACATCATGTTAAGAATCTGACTCTTGTTTTTGCTTAGAATCAATCTTAGGATTTGTGGAGAGCATGTTTTGATGTTTCTACTACTCAGCAGACACTTTGCTCCTATTATTCATCCTGTGAAGTAGGTGCTGCTGTACCTATTTTACAGATGAGAAAACTGAGACTCAGATTAGTAATGTAATCAAAGGCATACTGTAGGTAAACAGAAGCTCGGGGGCTAAAATTCAAAGTTCTGCCTTTGTCTGTCCTCTCTTCTTTCAGATTTGCAAAAGTACACAAAGCTACTTGTATAAGAAAAGCTCATTCTTTTTGCCTTCTTAAATTTTGCAACTAGTTATGGTGCTGCTAGTGAATTGTCTCCACCGAAGGGATATTTTCATTTTTGCTGGTTTGCAAATGAAAATAAGGAAAACAACATTTGGAAAACACTTTTAAGGGACACCTTGAAGGTTCCCTCCAACAGAATTCATTAAAGTTACTATTTGAAAATTTCACGGATGGATGAGCCGGCAATTTCTGTTTATTGCTAACCCATATTCCTTTCAAAGCACCACTTCAGCTAAGAATCATTTTCAGCCAGGCTGTTGCTCTATGCCATCTATTTTCGTTAGTGGGAATGTTAGCCATTTCTCACAGGAGAACTAACTATAAATTATACCTCAGAGAACTTCTAAGTAAATATGTTCATGCCTCAGCACTTTAATGTGTTAATTAGCTATTAACGGTGTCAGTAAATTAGACCTGTCAAAAATAATGGCCTCCTTGACTAGGTTTTTACTGCCACTTCACTTGATGGTGTTACTTATAAGTTTTGCCCTCAGGAGCTGTTAAAAAGCTAGGTTGCCTAGGTCTGCCTTTCAAAAGATAAACTGTGCAAGTTTGTGGGAGGTCCCTTAAGGCTGGAGTCTGTGGGTGTTTAAAAGAACGGTAGCCCCTACTTTACAAAGCTGGGGCTTACCAACACCCTGGCCCCTTTTACAGCTGGCAAGGGAGTTTCCCTTGCTCTTGGCTCCTCATTTCAGAAAATCTGACTGATGATTGTCCTTGTGAGGCAACTTCCTTTGTCCATGAGGAAAGTTAGCAAGTCACTGCCACTGTTCTCATGAGACAGAGAGGTGGCCTGCCTTCCACACCAGGCCTCTGGCCAGCGTGGAAGGACTTGATCAAATCAGAACCTGCCTGGTCCATCTCTCCTCTCATGCCTGTGCCAAAGGACCAGAGCAGTCAGAGACAGGAGACTTCAGAATGAGACACAAAATAATGGCGGGCGTAGGGTTGCGTGAAGTGTAAAGACTACTGTTAGTTTCCTGGTCACAGTAAAGGTTGACTGGGTTGGCCTGGGATTCTAACCACTGTTTATCATCTGGGAAAAGGCATTCCCTGTTCTAAATGACCAACTTGTAGGACTTAACCTTTGGTAAACTCCAGACCATCTGCCTGTAATAAAGACTGTAAGATAACTAAAACAATTGCAAATTATGGTACACAATAAATTTTTTTCTAGGAATAGGGGTGTGTGTGTGTGTTTCTATCTCTATGTATTTACACACAGTAGTTCCCCTCTTTATCCATGGTTTCACAGTCCTCAGTTTTGTTACCCAGAGTCCCCCATCGTCCAAAAATATTAAATGGAAAATTCCAGAAATAAATAATTTACAAGTTTTAAATAACTTTTACTACAATAGTTATAATCCTATTTTAATAATAATAATAATAATAATAATAATAATAATAACAACAATAATGTTGTTGTTGTTTTGAAACAAAGTCTTGCTACGTAGCCCAGGCTGGCCCTGAACTCACTTTGTAGCCCAGGTTGGTTTCCAACTCAGGATCCTCCTGCATTAGCTACCCGAGTGCTAGGATTACCAGCATGTGCCACCACACCCAGCTTTATTATTATTATTGCTAACATCTTACTGTGTCTAATTTATCAATTAAGTTTTATCACATGAATAGGAAAAAACGGTAAATACAGGGTTTCATCCTATCTACAGTTTTAGGCGTGCATTGGAAGTCTTGGAACATATCCCGCGCTGCTAAGCGGGGACTATTTTGTGTGTGTGTTTCCCCATCCATTTTTTGTTTGTTTGATGAGTGCATTTAGAGTTAGCCAAAGTGCCAAGAACCATAGATAAATGAATTTCACAAAAATAATCCAATCCCCCTGTGCCCGTGGCTTTTGTGATGAATGGTGAGTGACTTTTGGTTACCCTCACAGTCTCTGCTCTCCGGAGGGACGGCCACGCCTCCTCTCTCTGCCTGGCCTGGGCCTGCTCCCTGAGCTTTGGGCGCAGGACTTACGGGTAGATGTTAAAATAGAGCTGGTTCAGTATTTGGCAGCAGAGACTCAGATAGCCGTGCAGCATGGTTTTTGCTATCAAAAGAAGCCTCCATTATCCTGGTTTCCTAAAAATAAGTTTCTTTTGCTGCTTTTGTCAGTCTCAGCATCAGTGAACTTATTTTCTGCGTGGAAGTAATTCACACTATGAGATAGAAGGTTATTGTCACAGTAGTCTGCCTTTATGGGGGGTCTAAAGTTTGTTACAGTTAAATAGGGCACCTCCCTATTTAGTTTGTTCTTCAAAGTGGATCCTAAGCATAGGATTCAAATTTTAAATATTATTCTTTTCCAAAGAAACATGGGACTGGAAGCCATCAGCATGTACTCCCTGAATTTATATTATCATGATCTTGGTAGTATTAATTATTATCAGCTTTGCCTGAATGCTAACAGTAAACGACTTGCTATATCTTGGCACTAAGAATTTTTTCCAATTAGAAGGCTTATTCCCCATGTAAACCTGATGTATGTGTGTGTCCGTTTGCTTAACAAATATTTACTTAACACCTAACATGTGCTGGGCTGGGATTTAGCTCAGTTGGTAGAGCACCGCTCTGCAGTCTCTGAGGTCTCAAGTTCAATTTCCAGCACCACAAAAATGGGAGAAGGATGTGGCAACCCACTCCTGATACAATCCTGAAACAATCAGCCATTGAAACCCTATAAGGGTCGCTCTGAGTTGGACAGGACTCAACGGCAAGAAGCATGCGCTTCTTAAACTACTTGAAATTGAAGTGTGGCGATGTTTCAGATAGAAATGAAAATGACTTATGTGGTAATAGTTTACTTTAAATCCTGTTAATTTAAAATGTGTTAGTGCTGGGACAAAAGCCATGCTGAAGTTTACCATCACCGTAGGTATGCAGATAAAAATATGTGACTGAGAAAACGGTGCAGGAAGGATAGTCAACAAACTAAGAGAAGACATTTTAGGATACTTTAATTTATATGCAAACAGTTGATTTAATAATTATAAATTACTCTTCTACTACACACTGCCTTTTAAAGCCCATCTTTATTGTATGTGTCCTGACAATAGTATAACGTCACTAAAATATTTCTCCATGGCACCTAACAACAACAACAACAACAACAACAAAATATTTCTTGATTTAGACTCCTCATGGTTGGTGAAGATATTCCTGTTAGTCTTACTTACAAACTTTCTCTAATATTGGAAGGTGTGACCCTTTAGGAGCTCTTGCTGCCCAGTTATAAATTTTAGAGTTTTATAATGTCAAAACCACTAAAACATCTATGGAGAAGGTGGATGTGCAAAGGAGCTGGAGAGTTTTGACTGCGGCAGGTGATGTCTCCCACAGTGAAGGGCAGCCGTGCATAGTTTCATTGTCTGATCTGCACCGGAATCCATTTCTGCCATCCACTAACTAGTCTTGGCAACTCATGGAACTCATGTGCTTCAGTTTCCCCATCCATGAATATGGGAGATCTAGACGGGGGATTATGCGTAAACCCAGCTTTAAAGTGTGCAACATAGAATAGGCACTCCGTACGGATTAACTTGCTTCCCTTTCTTGCTTCCTGTTTTAACCATCATGGTTATTTTTTTTGGACAACAGAATAATCATCCAGAATGACAGTGTAAAATGAGGATTTCTCCCTGGACAGCCACCTGTTTATGTGAGTGTAAATGACTTCCTCTGATTGCAGGTTACATTCAGGCCTGTAGAGGACTTATGATTGCTGCTGTCAGCCTGGGCTTTTTTGGGTCCATATTTGCACTCTTTGGAATGAAGTGTACCAAAGTCGGAGGCTCGGAGAAAGCCAAAGCTAAAATTGCTTGTTTGGCTGGGATCGTATTCATACTGTCAGGTAAATAGTAACCTTCTTCCAAACAAGGTACTTCATGGTGTTAAGGAAATACCACTAACCGGAGTGCTTTTCCCCCGATACTTTTTAGGGTTGTGCTCCATGACCGGCTGTTCCTTGTATGCAAATAAAATCACAAAGGAATTCTTTGATCCTTTCTTTGTGGAGCAAAAGTAAGTATTCCTTTCAGTCTATATGTTTCTGTTGTTGTTGTGAGGTGCCGTCGAGTCGTGTCCGACTCATAGCGACCCTCAGAGGGTTTTCAATGGCTGATTGTTTCGGGATTGCCTCTGGAGTAGATTGCCACATCCTTCTCCCATTTTTGTGGTGCTGGGACTCGAACTTGGGACCTCAGACACTGCAGAGTGGCGCTCCCATATGTTCCTAGCTCATAGGAAATGATATGAATCCATGTTCTACATGAAAAAACATGAATTTCTTACATGGCTTTTGAAAGTACTGGCAAATGGTATGTGATTACATCCTCCAAATTGATGCGCTACCTTGACAAAAGATGCATTTAATTACTTCATCAGTGTTCCATAGTGTCTCGTTTCTAAATAACTCATGGCATACGATTTAGAATGATAAACATCATCCACTGTACAGTAAAGTTGAAGTTCAGAAAAAGTGGGAGAGAGGTGTAGGATCGAAAGAATTGATGAGGTGTGAGAATGGGAAATTAAAAGCTTGCCTTGATTGTTGTTTCTTCAAAAGATATTTGCCAAATGTTGGTCTCTGGGCCTTGTAAACGTGCTCTGCCTTAACAAGCTCCGCCTAGTCAGCCTTGATGCAGAAACTACATGCCAAGCATGGTGATGCATACTTAGAATCCTGGCACTCAGGCCAAGGCAGGAGGATCAAAAGTTTGAGACCAGCCTGGGCTACATAGTAAAACCTTGTCTCAAAAAAATCAAAACATAAAAAACACACAAAACTGCATGATGCAATGTTTGTTTTAAATGCTCTCAGATCATGGTACCACCACTAAGATGTGGCTGCTTTCCGTTGCAACGTGCTTAGGCATTAATATTAGCAAGTCCTTTTGTTTGTTGTTGTTTTTAAATGTATGAGCTGCTGCTTTTTATAGTTTCCCTAGGCTTATTTGTTTGGATTGGGAAATTCCCAGGGATACCAGATCAAAAACAACCAACCAGACATCAGATCATTTGTCTTTCATGAGAATACACTCAGATACCTGTGTAGGAAACTCCACATGCATATGTGTGTATTGCTGCTGCTCAGGCTGATAGTTGTCTTTGAGACTTCAGATCATATGTTATAAAATTTTTAATACGAAATTCCTGAAATAACCAGTCAAGTAAACGTTCTGGTAGATTTGGGGATCTTCAGATAATTGATTTTCTAGTTCTGCCTTTTGTATAGTCAGTGCATAAATAGGAAATGCTTAAGTCATGAAATGTTATGAAAATAACAACACATGTCGAGTCCCTTCCATGTGCTGAGCATAGCATTGCAAATCCTATTATGTTATTTTTATAACACCCTTATGAAGTAAGTTCTCTTGGGACTCTCTCTCTTCTGAAATAGAAGAAAGAAGTAATATGTTCAAGGGAACTTGGACTAAACTAGTTAGCTGATTGACCCATGATTCAAACCAGGAAGTTAAATCCTATAGAACATTTGTTCTAAAGTGTATGATTTATAATGTCCTATTTCATAATTTTAGTGATGATGCTATATGTACTTTAGTTTCTTTTGTGCATTTTTAAAATAGTTTTTATTCAGAAATTTTATTAATTGGGAAACAAAAACCAGGGTCTTAGACCCCAGTATAACTTTTATTCTCCTGTCTGTGTTAGAAAAATATATCCTGATTTATAAATTTTCTTCTCACTTTTTTGTTTTGTTTTTTGAGACAGGATCTCAGTGACACCCAGACTGGCCTCAAACTCTCTATGTAGCCAAGGCTTACCTCGAACTTGTGATCCTTCTGCCTCAGCCTCCTGAGTGCTGAGATTACAGGCCAGAGCTATTGTGCCTGGCTTCTCCTCATTTATTTTTGGTAATGAAATTTGTACAGATATCCCTGATACCAAGCACTGAGATGGAAACTGAGGCTATACCCCTGAAGATGAGAAACATTCCAAGGATACTTAAGTGAAATGTAATATTTAAATGATACATTTTTATTTCAGGGTTTGATATGATACATACACCACCACAAAATTATATTTACCATGGCTTATTTTATTAAATACCTTGCCTGCTCTTCTGGATTATCTTTTGGTGTCACTGTTGTTTTTTTTTTTTCCTGAGAATTATTAAGGATATTTTTGTCTGCATCATAAAACTCATTTGAATCCCTCTTCAGAAGGTCAAGGCTAATTCATGTATGCACACAAACCTAAATCTGACTTTGTGCGAATGCTTTATTTTGCTATATTCTCAGTCAACTTACTCTGGTTTAATATCTTTGGAATTTCATAGCCTTCTGTCAGATTTTGATTAATCATGCTTCCGGAATTATGTACTATAAGATGTTTTTCTGGTTTCCAAATTCTTAGTGCTACACTGCACCAAACCATTTATACTGTTAGCTTCTCAGTATTCCATTTTCTATCTCTGCTTATCTCCCTTCCCCTCTCTCTCTGTTCTAATCTGTAAAAATGGGGAAGGTAATAATATTTCTTTCATAGAGTTGCTGTGGGAGTCAAGAATGTGTATATATTCTTAGAATATATTCGTGTGTTTGTGTGTCTGCATGTATATGATTAGCAGAGACCAAACACCTTGTGTTAGCTCTTATTGTATTGTATTAGCTCTTATTAAGATTGCCTTTTAATTCTGTGTAATATATAGGATATGGCCTATCTTTATAGATGTCTCTATTAGCCCTTTTCTGCAATGATTTTGATATGGCCTCTTTTTAAAATTTCCCCTGAGATAAGGTCTTGCTTTGTAGCCCAGGCTGGCCTTGAACTCAGGCTCCTCCTGTGTCGACCACCCAAGTACAGGATTACAGGCATGTGCCACCATGTCTGGCTTTTATCTTTATAGATGTCTTTGTTAGCTCTTTTCTGCAGTGACTTAAAAATATAACACCTGCAGTTTGCCAATTTACCGTATGTAATTAAAAGTATAAGAGGTAAGGGTTGTGAAAAGCAGCACTGCTAGCCAGGTACACTGGCAGGTGTCCGTGGTCCCAGCTGCTTGGGAGGCTGAGGTGGGAGGATCACTTGAGCCCCCAGGATTTTGAGGCCAGCCTCAGCATCTCAAAAACCAAACCCAAACAAACCAAAGCAGTGCTGCTTACAAACTGGCAATATTTACAAATAATAGGCCTCTCACATCAACATATTACGGGCAACACAGACTTTGTAAAAAGCCTGCCGGTTGAACACATGTGAATTCCCTGAAACTGGGCCTTTCATTCCCTCACCTGCTGTCCCTTGCAGGGCCTTGCACAAAGAAAGGCCCTCCATGATCTAAGTAAACTGTAACTGGAACAAGGAATTATCAAGGCCCGAGAATCATAAATATGATCAGATTCTAATGACAATGACAAAAATAAGTCATTAAAAATGACATAGGACACCCACAGAAATCCAAGTGTGATTCTGTAAAAATTAACAAATTGGTTCTCATGATTTCATCTGGTTTCCCTTTATCACTACCTTCTTGTAGAGGAGAGGAGCGGGATAGAAATTCAGAAGATCAATCAGCTACAAATTGGCTATTGACGGAAAGTAAACTAGTTGCATATGTCTTGAAAAGTCATCTTTAAAGCAAGACTTTGATTTGATATAATCTAGGGGAAAGTGCTTCCTCTGTTGGCATTTGCTAGAATGTAATAATTGGTCCCTGGTTTCATTTGTACATGAATTTGGGAATATTTGAGGAAGTCAGAGGCCCTGGCTGCACCAGTTCCAGGTGAGCCGAGGTTTGAAGGATGCAGCTGTAGGAAGGTTCTAGCTATTTCTTTGGTGTCTTATGCTACCAGCATGAGAATTAAATCAGTGATACCGCTACTGTAGAGATGGTCCTTTCAAGCTTGCTGAAGACTTTCTGTAACCTCAGCAGTCCAGGCAGGGAAGCCCCATGGAGGATGGCCACATTACCATCATACATTGTTGTTGTTAGGTGCCATGGAGTCGGTGTCCGACTCATAGCAACCCTGTGTACAACAGGCGAAACACTGTTGTCAGTGCTTCTCTGCTATTCATAGGGTTTTCATTGGCGGATTGATTTTTTTTGGCGGGGGGGAATGGGTTTCCGGGTCCTTCTCTGAAGCCTACAGCACCTGGTGTTCCCAGGTGGTCTCCCATCCAAGTACTAACCAGGCCCGACCCTGCTTAGCTTCCCAAATCTGACGGGATCAGATGCCACAGTGCTACAACTGCAGGCTATCATACATTAATCTTACAATAAGTAGCTGCCAGCAAATGCCATTTTCCCCTGCAATCCCTGAAGGTACCACTCTAGCATGAGCCTCTTGTCTCTGGACAGGGCACCGAGAGAAAGCTGTGAGTCACAGGCTCTAGTTCAAGTTGCTGTCCCATAACCTAAAAACCTTAAAATGTGTTGAAAACAGGTCAGACCATAGAATGTGGTTTCGTTGTTGAGTTGCTGCTATTGTTGATTTTCGTAAGACTTCTGCACTGCATTAATTGGATCTTCTTTGTAGATTACCAGGACATCCCTAAATAAAGCACAACTTGGTTGCCTAAGTTAGAAAAACATAGCAAAGCTTATCACCAAAGTTCCTACCCTGTCCGTGGAACTCAATAGGAGCTTTGATGGTGAGAAAAACAAGTGGCTTCCAGTGTAGCGCTGGAGTCAAGGTTGTGGTGGTAATATGGTTGTGCTTCGAGTTCAGTGGCTACTTATTCTAAAACCCTTTGTTTCCCACCACGTGTCTGGGGAGATTTTTCTTCCAAATTTCATTTGCAGCTTTTAAAGAGTTTCATCTAACCATGGTCTGCTCTCCCCGTATCCTCTCTCCTTTTGTTTGGCTTTCTTTCATTCCAGTTATGATTGTTTGATGACTCCAGCCTGGGTTCCCGTGGTGCCTTGTACGCTATGCTGTTTCTCCCCTCTTCTATTTAGCTGTTTCTAGCCAACTTCCTCCTTTTTATTAAAACAAAACTTACCAAATCAAAAAAAAAAAAAATCTGTCCTCCCACAAGCTTCTGATAATAGGTACCCCACAGCGTGATTCATCATAGCCCAGTGATCACATTATTCCCATCATTGCTTTGTTGTACAAACCACGGACTTCCTGAATGTCATGCTTTGTTTTCTTAAATAAACTGTTCCAAGTAAGAATCGATGGGCATGAAGAAATGGCTTTTCAAATCAAGTGAGGTTACGGCACTTAACCAATTACCCATTTCAGGAAACAGAACACTGTAATCTCACAATTATTCTCTTTCCGTATATGAGATTTATCATTAATGCTTTGGCTCAGAGAGTCTCATATTTGGGGCTTATCCTCTGGGCTTTCTGTTTTTAGTCTTTTCAAAACCATGGAGCACTCTTCATTCTTGGCATATTTGGTTTTTACTTTAGGATTTGAGGTGTACTTAGGTAAAATCTTTTCATCGTTGTGGCTATTTAGTAGTTAAAAATAAACATCTACCAGGTTAGGGGGGTAACTAGCTCAGTGCAGGAGCACCTGTTTAGCATGAGTGAGGACTGGGTTCGGTCCCTAACACGTACAAACATACACACACACACACACACAAAGAAATGAAAATAAAAGAAACAGCTGCCTATTTTCAGATAAATTCTCTCCTTCTGGTTACCTGTCACGTTCAAAGAACAATAGACAATACAATCTGGCAATCTGGATTACACAGATTTACCTGGGTGAAGTTGAGAAGAATATCAATCTCAAGTTGACCTTGCTAAAATATTTCACTTCTCTCTCTTCTGTCTTTATTATAATTTATGACCATATGGGTGTGTGTTTATTTAAGATTACTCTTCTCTCTGGGCACAGTGGTGCACACCTGTAATCCCAGCAACTCGGGAGCTGGAGACAGGAGGATTGTGAGTTTGAGGCCAGAGGCAGTCTGTGTAATTTAGCGAGACCATGACTCCAAATGAAAAATAAAAAAATGGGCTGGAGGTGCAGCGCAGTGGTAGAGCACTTGAAAAGTATGTAAGCATGTGCAAGGCCCTTGGGTTCAACTCCCAAGTACTAAAGAAAAAAAAAAAAAAGAAAAGATTTATCTTGAGGTTATGTGTAGAATGAATTAAAGTTGGTAGAGCTCATAGATTGTTGGATAAGAGATTCCCCGTAAGTGTTAAGTACTAAAGACAAAGCAAAATCAACTGTTAAATCTTAAGGAAGTGTCATTGAGTGACTTGACTTTGTTCAGAAGTGGTGTGGGCCACCTCAGGTTATTAGAATTACTCTGGTGCTTTTGTTATTAGCATCATAAGCGTAAGTCTGCTCAGACGCCAAGTGTTTGGCAGCTGTACTTTGTTTTTACTGACTGGTACACGGTCATTATTCCTGTCAGCTTCCCCTGGTTTCTGGCAGCTCAGTTCTTGCCCCTTCATACCCTGACTCACCTCCCATCATCCTTCAGGGCTTGCCTCTTGTTCCTTGTGCACCCATCATAATCCTCCCGGCACTTAGCACCTGCAGATTTGTTAGCCTGTCTTCTGAACCAGACCAGGAGCATAGTGAAGGAAAGACCACATGCTGCTCATTTTGGAGTTTCTCACAGCTAATCCATGCTGCAGGCTGGGATTTAGCTCAGTTGGTAGAGCACCACTCTGCAGTCTCTGAGGTCCCAAGTTTGATTCCCAGCACCGCAAAAATGGGAGAAGGATGTGGCAATCCACTCCCGAAGCAATCCTGAAACAATCAGCTATTGAAAGCGCTATAAGGGTTGCTATGAGTCAGATGCAACTCAAGGGCACCTCACAACAAAAACAACAATCCATGCTGCAGGGGCATAAGTCAGCAGTGACATGGGACTATCTGCATCTCTCCTAGAATGGAAGGGCAGCACGCTTATGAAGCTACAATTAAGGGGATGGGCGGAGGAGGCAGATAGCACATTGTTTAAGAGAAAGGACTGTGGATCCTAGCTGTCTTGAAGTAAACCCCAGCTCTGCCACTTTCTAGCTGTGCAACCTTAAACAAATTACTTGTCCTTTCTGTGCCCTGTGTCCCGAATCTATAGGATGAGGACAGGAGGTTGTGAGGATGAAATGAGAAAGTACATTTCAGCTGTTTAAAGCCATACCTAGTACATGGTAAGCACTACTAAAAATGTTAGCCCTTACTTTGAAAGGTATTGATCCTTATGCAGAGTATATTCATGGAGCAGTTCGTTACCTTACACAGTCTATTAAAATTGTTGTTGTTGTTGTTAGGTGCCATTGAGTCGGTATCCGACTCATAACGACCCTATGTACAACAGGTGAAACACTATTGTCAGTGCTTCTCTGCTGTTCATAGGGTTTTCAATGGCGGACTGATTTTTGGGAGTGGGTTGCGAGGTCCATCTCCCAACTATTAAGATTAGCCATGGAGAAATGCATCTTGGGATATTGGAAAACTAGTAGAAGAGATAATTGTTTATGATACTTGACTCTTGTAAGAAAGGTTTAAAAGGGAACTAGTGTGAAACCATTAAAAAAGAAAAGGCCTGTGTAATTTCACCTTTTAATTTCTGATCACCTGTGTCATAACATTGAGTTAGAGATCAGTAGCAATTATAAGGGGTCAGCTAGATAGGTTCTCTTGAGACTTTTTTTATGGGAACTCATCCTACATGAGTCTTCCCCAACTCTTGTTTTGATTCTTTTTATTTTTTTCCCTTTTGAGACAGAGTTTCACTCTGTAGCCCATGTTGGCCTCAAACTTGCTGTGTAGACCAGGCTGGCCTCAAACTCACATAGATCCTCCTGCCTCAGCCTCCCTTGTGCTAGGATTACAGGCGTGCTCCACCACACCTGCCTGTTTTAATTCTACGATGTTTTTAGGTAGGCAGTTGTAGATTCTAAACAGAATATAAAATATACTTTTAATTGACCCTCACTTTTTTTTCTTTTCTTTTTTTTCTGCAAGTTCATTTGTACATATTTCCTTTGATGCAAACAGATGCACACACACATCCAGAGAGATTCTGGACCTAGACTTAGGCATAAGTGGTTCTATCTGGAAGTGTCTCCAGATGGTATTTGCCTTTTCAGGAATTTCCTATCTTAAAGTCCAGTCCTGTCTGCACTATCTGTGTATTCAGACTGCAGAGTTTGCATGTAAACATGACTGTACCTTCTGTGAGCGGTATGACTCAGCATATCATTCTCAGTCAGGATCGAGGGCAGGTGAACCCCCAATTATCCACACTGATGGAGGAGATCAGTGGCATTGATGTTGCTAAATAATGGGCCTGTTTTTCAACTGAACTATGTAACTTTAGGGACATGAGATGTTCCTTTTCAATTATAATTTACCTTGCGTAACATTGCATTTAGTGATACTGTGGACGGTTTCTAAGTTTCTACTAATAATCAGCAGAATTCCGAACTCCTGTGAGGACACTGATCACCTAACACACTGTGGGCAAAGCAGGTTGCTCTGAGAGAGGTCAAGGGTGAGGGTCTGGGGTTTGATCCTGGTCCCGGCCTTTGCTGCTCCGTGATCTTAGTGAGATGCATTTTGCCTCGTCTGGATAGGAGAGGCAGGACCCCGCTTCTGAATATTAAAAGTATTAAAGAAAATAACATTGGGGAGATTTTGGTCAAATGATACAAATTTTCAGTTAGACAAGAGGAATAAGATATAGAAAAAGATATAGAAAAGAGGAAAAAGATATAGAAAGACTGTTTTACATCTATTTGTAAATTCACTGCAGCATTTCTGATTTCCGAAATGTGTTTCTTGAATTTGCCTTCAGAAAATTTCTTCCTGCTTCCCTAATTAATGAGTTAAAGGAAATCTTTGCAACATGTTTATCTTTAAAGAAAAGAAAGAAAGGAAAAGAAAGTAACATATAAACCATCCACCCCAGTGGCACATGGTAGATAATTAGTGTTGTTGTTGGGTGTTGTCGAGTAGGTATCTGACTCGTAACGACAGGTGAAACACTATTTTAGTGCCTCTCTGCTATTCATAGTTTTTATTTGTGTGTGTGGTATTGGGGTTTGAACTCAGAGCCTCATGCTTGCATGCTTTGCAAGTGCTGTACCACTGAGCTGCACAC
The DNA here is from genome assembly GCA_007922755.1 of Pedetes capensis. Classification (NCBI taxonomy): domain Eukaryota; kingdom Metazoa; phylum Chordata; class Mammalia; order Rodentia; family Pedetidae; genus Pedetes; species Pedetes capensis. The sequence goes on along the minus strand of VMDO01008296.1, from coordinate 2,085 downwards.
CCCCCCCCCCCCCCCCTTTTTTTTTTTTTTTTTTTTTTTAACTCTTTGAGACAGGATCTCACTAAATTACTCAGATTGCCTCAGGTCTCAAACTTGCGATCCTCCTGCCTCTGCCTCCTGAGTTGCTGGGATTACAGGCATGCACCACTGTGCCCAGCTTCATAGGGTTTTCAATGGCAGATTGTTTTTTGGGAGTGGGTTACCAGGTCCTTCTCCTAAGCCTATAGCATGTGGTGTTCCCAGGTGGTCTACCATCCAAGTACTAAGTAGGCTCGACCCTGCTTAGCTTCTGAGATCTGATGGGTTCGGACACCACAGTGGTACAGCTGCAGGCAATCAATGTTACCTGTTATGAATATATACAGTTTATAGAATTCTAAACTATGTTGATAATAAGTCACAACACACTGAGAGATAAGACACATATGTTATAATCTAGCCATAGAAGAGCAGTTTAGAATTGGCACCAAAAATAGGTCAGCCTTTATTTTGGTTTCTTAAATTTTAGAATTTCCCAGTAATGTTCCAGGTGTAAACAGACACATAATTTAAAACTTCCCATTCTACTTTCACCACCATTTGGGAAGCCCCTGCCACTGTTCTGCCACTTGTGGGGTGCCTTGGTTGGGAAGTCCTGTGGCACCTGCTAGGCAGTGATAGAGAAATGTGAGCACAGTGGGATGCAGATCCCATTAGGGAGACAGGCTGTGGCAGTCACAGGACAGGCAAGCTTCAACCACCCATTTCTAGCAACTGGGACCCCAAAAGAATGAGGAGCATTTGGACAAATGTGTGTTTGTAGATAATTCCTATGTTGTTAGATGCCCTCGAGTCATGTCTGACTCACAGCAACTCTTATAGGGTTTGCAATGGCTGATTATTTTCGGGATTGCTTTGGGAGTGGATTGTCACGTCCTCCCATTTTTGCCATGCTAGGGACCGAATCCAGGGCCTCAAACCACAGAACAGGACCCTCCCAACTGAGCTAAATCCCAGCCAAATTCCTATGTTGTTGTTTGGTGCCATTGAGTTGGTGTCCAACTCATAGTGACCCTATGTACAACAGACGAAACACTATTGTCAGTGCTTCTCTGCTATTCATAGGGTTTTCAATGGCAGACTGATTTTTGGGAGTGGGTTGCCAGGTCTGTCTCCCAAGCCTGCAGCACCTGGTGTTCCCAGGTGGTTTCCCATCCAAGTACTAACCAGGCCCGACCCTGCTTGGCTTCTGAGATCTGACGTGACAGTGCTAACAGCTGCAGTTATGGAGATCTTAGATTATATTTGTTGTTGTTAGGTGCCGTCGAGTCGGCATCCGACTCAGCGACCCTCATAGGGTTTTCAATGGCAGACTGTTTTGGGATTGACTTGGGAGTGGATTGCCAGGTCCTTCTCCCATTTTTGCGGTGCTGGGAATTGAACTCGGGACCTCAGAGACTGCAGCGCAGCGCTCTACCAACTGAGCTAAATCCCAGCCCCATAGATTATATAAGCCTGTTCTATTTTGAAGTATTAATATTGGTAACATATGAGAGTACTTTCTAGATTTTTTAACACTTTTTAAAAACATACTTGGTTGTTTTAAGGCAACTGGAATATTTATTTTGGTTATCACCACTCTTGATTAAAATGAAGAGGAGGACAATATGTTTGCAAAAGGACCTGGTTCCCAGTTCTGTGACCTTCTTTAAGGTCACTTCACTTTTCTGGGGAGCCTAAAAGGACGAGATGCCTTCATTTGTTACAACAGTTTTTACTTTATTTTCAGCTTTATATTTGCTTTATTTTCTGTCCTTTTTGAGCTCCAGTTTGCCTTAATTTTAATGACTACCCTCACCTCTCTTTGTGCTGGGTGAAAAGACAACCGGAGGGCATTTAGAAAAAATTCCACACCCTTGAGCCACTGAGAACTCAATGAGCCAGAGAGAGAGAAAACTGTTCTTTCTGTAATGAGAACTAAAAATAGGTTGCCTTGACTTTTTCAAAAATATTAATAAAACCTTTTACTTATATAATGTGTACACAAAAGGACGACACAGCAACAGTTCAGAGCTCAGGGTCTGGAATCACGGTTTATTGTTGTTG